>CAXARO010000835.1:0-169542 GCA_963971305.1 Arcuatula senhousia
TTATATAGATATGTAAAAAGATGATGTTGCCATAGCAAATTGCAGATAATATACCTACCTGTGGACACGATTCAATGTAAGAATCAACATATCAAAAGCTGTCATATAAAAGCACGATTGATATCAAGTTAAGTCGTATTTCCAAGACTTAATAGAAAAGGAAATGATCTAGGCTTAATCCAGCTTTGAATCGCTTTCATGTTTTCATGAGTTTACCTATCTAATTAGAACATTTATAAAGATCTTTCTAATCTTTCGATTTAAGTAATTTGACATGAATATTTCCAACAATACAGATTTGGAGAAGTCCTTTTTTGGGAGATACGAGTTTTTATCCGAAGCACCTGGTTTAGCGTTTACCTCGATAATACTTCTCTTGATTACATCGACTTTTGGCACCATTGGAAACATCTTGGTCGTTATGATTTACGCAACGACTAAGTCACTCAGACAGGTCCAGTCAATTTTCATCGTAAATCTGGCAATTTCTGACATGTACATCACAATGATAGCTGGTCCTATGAGCATTGTTGGTAAGTTATTTTGTAGATAAATATTAAAATCTTCATCATGTTTTGAATGCAGTTTGTTCTATGTATATCATGTATAAATTACTTATCGTAGTCATGGCTGTTTTTTTTGTTTTGTTTTGTTTTGTTTTTTGTTTTTTTTGAGTTTTCAGTCTGAATTTTTCGACTTGACACCCTTAAAATTTGAATGCCAATGCTAAAACCAGATATATCTATTAGTTCAAAAACATATACTAGGCAAAAAAAGAAACGTTACACTTATAATTTATTTGATAAAAATTCTATAATAAACGAAGAGTTGTAATTTCCTTTGAATAAACGTATCTTTGATCATTCTGAAGAGACGAAAATCCAGTGTACCTAATTTTAAATCGCATTTTATTTCTGTTCGCAGTTTTACCCAGATATTGTAGAAAATCAAGTTTGCAAAGCATGGTCGTTCTTGACAAACTATTCATTTTGAATATCTGACAGCATTTCGGTGATGGGATATTTTGCAATGTTTCCGGTGGGTTTTGGTTATTTCTAAAAACGTTGTTCAGTAAAACTAAAAATGACAAAACATTGATAATTACAAAATTGCTGTTAAATTTTGAATCTTTGGTTTAAAAGAGGTGCTTTTTTCTTAATTTGGTAAAATTTAAGCACAAAAGAAACGAGGACGTCTTTTTGAAACAATGACGTCAGCTTTGCGTGACCACATATGATTATATATTCGTATTGTATATTCGATTGAATGTTTTTTTCCATTAACATGAGCTAATGTTTTTGCGCCGTTTACGAAACGATTACGAAGAAAAATAATGCGGTAACGCATGATCTTAAATCGCGTTGTTTATGGTATTCTGCCACTTTCGGTCTAATTTTACCGATTGTTGTACGGCTACCTTTGACACGAGTCTCTGGTCTATGGATGAATGTTCTAAAGTCTTTTGAGTGATTACTCACTTGTATTTTGGCCAATCATGTACACAACACGAAAGTAGAGGATTCCTTCTAATTTCAATGTCAACGTATAGTACCTGACTTGCAATTTTTGAACCTTTAAATGTGACCTTTTGTTAGCCGCAATATGTGTTACATTAAGCGACCACAATCACTACCTTAATTGAAATTTTGACACGCAAAATTTTAAAAGTTGCAATTTTGGTCAAAATATAAAAAATGACGTCACGTCATTTTCAAATCCGCCGCCAATACGCAAATTTGACAGAAAAACCCGTTTATTGCCTAATCTTTACATTGAAAATGAAAACAAACTATGTTTCGAAAAATTCTTAAAAGAAATCAATGTAACGTTTCTTTTTTTTTTGTCTAGTATACTTAGGGACCGACCATTTAACTTGAAGGGGGGCCTTGGTTTTTTCCTAAAAAAATATTCGGAAAATTATTTTTGATGAAATTTTGGCAGCTGAAGGTAAGAAAAAAAAATTCTGAAGAAGGAATTCTGATATAAAAAATAATGCTGATAATGAAAAAAATATTCTGCAGTGACGCCTTCGAAAAATAAATATTTTGTCCGTGCTCTGCGCGGAAAAAAAAATTCTGATCAAAACAAAAAACCAAGCCTTCAAGTTAAATGGTCCGTCCCTTATAGCGGAACTTTTACCGTGATTTTAAGATTTTGGTTTGTAGCTTGATTTGTGGTATAACATATGGTGATAATATTGTTTTATTTAATCAACAATTGTCGAAAGTAGGAGATTCTTAAAGATTGGTTTCGTAAATAAACATTTTTACCTTTTTTTGGTGGTATAAATTAATATTTTACTTATTGCAACCCAATCTTATGTTTTGTAGGTAAAATAGAAGGGCGAATGTTCTTTGATAGATATCCAGCGCTTTGTAATGTTGTAGGCAAACTATGCACCATATCCTGCATCGTATCACTGGGATCTATCTCCTTTCTCAGTTTCAACAGGTACGTCTTCATATGTCACAAAACAGTGTATAAGAAGATTTTCAGTTCTTTGATTTCAATTACCATGTGTGCGTCACTCTATTGCATAGGGCTCGTCTTTGTTCTACTAAACATTGCCGGGATCGGTGGACACGGCTTTGATGACAAGAGTCTGGAATGCATATGGGATAGAATGGCATCTTATACCTTTACCGTCATTTTCTCCGTATGTTTGGTGTGGATACCCGTCATTGTTGTTGGCTTGTCGTACTTGTCTCTTCTGTATCGGGTCAAAAAGATCCAACAAAGAGTTGCAGATATTAAAACTACACAGAATAAAACGTCTCTGAAACTTGCCAAGACCATCTTCATTGTGTATTCTGTGTTCTCATTGTGTTGGATTCCGTTTGCCATACTGCTTGTAGCCGATGTTAATGACACTTTTAGTCACAAAACTCATTTGATTATTACTGTATTTGCTCATTTCCATCCGTCTTTCAACTGGCTAATATATTACTTTACCAACAGTAAATTTAAGGTTGCACTCAACAAAATTTTTGAAAGGTGCAATACCATTTGTAGAGGATCAAATAACTCGTCACATGGAATAGAAGTAATTGAGCTGTCATGAAAACGACACATGTACCACACGACTCGATTTTTTGATGCGTTAACTTGAACAAAAACTATGTTTGGACATGATCATATTTGTATGATATAATGTTTTGTTGTTTCTTAACATATTTGTTTTCAATAAAACCATGTAAATACATAAACAGTCAATGTCATGGTTGTCTTACACAATAAATAAACCCAAAAAACAGAGATGATCAACCTAATCGTCGGAGGGGAAAATAATAAAATAATTTCGGACAAATCAATTAACAATTTGGAACCATAGATTACTAAATTTAGCGACGGGTGTACTATAGCAAACAGGAACTGCTCACTCTTCCATAGCACATGAGTTCACTTTCACTCATTACGACAAGAGATCGTATTGTTGATTGCTATATTCAGTTGGTTTTTTTTTGTATTTTTTATAATGTCGTATGTTTCTTCGTGCCGTTCACTTTCGTTTTGACTGGGTTTGTCTTTTCACTTTCTGACATTTGAAATTCGGATGCCCCGGCCATTGGTACCTCTGCTTCTTGTATGTATTTATAGATAATACGTCTTTATAATTCAATGCTGTATGTTTATATTAATCTGTCTTTCAAAATTCCTTCAAAAGGATATTTTTTTTAAAGATTTAGCAGCCATTGCTTATGTTTCATTTAAATTGGAAACAGTTGGAAATATAGTAAACTTCTTCAGCCATCGTCTCATAGACAGGACTGTTTTCCTCTTTCGTCATAGAAAATGACGTTACAAAAAATATTAACATAATTGTCCCCATAATTGTTTTAGTAAGTGAGATGAAGATAGATTTTAATATTTTGCTAGCATTATACGCTCTCAATCTGAAAATCTTCTAAACCAAAACATTTTTTCTTGAGCAATATGAATTTAATAACATGTTGTTAAAATCTTTACGCTTCAAAAACGTTACTCATATGTAGAAAATTTCCAATACGTTTAATACAAACCTACGCTATATCAAATAAATATTGCCGAGCTGTAACCGATTTTCATGAAATAAAATCCAGTAAAAAGAACAAGAAATAAAGATTTTTCGATTAATTTTAATTTGGACCAAAGTCCTATACTTAAATTGTTTTTAAGATATCGCGAGTAGAACATGACTAATGTTTTTTCGAGGAACATTTTGCATTGATATAAACGGGAAGCTGATGCGTAAAATGTACACTTAGGTTCTACTTGCAATATCCCAAACATCAGTGAGGTTACGATTTTGTTCAAATACACAATTAAGCTTCATTCATTTTTCTTTTTATTGGTTTTTATTACTTGAAAATCTGATAAAGGATGGCTTAGTTATAGTGTTTCGAAAAAGTGTGAGTTTGTATCAAACATATGGGGAATTTTCTACCTATTCGTTACTTTTTAAGAGTATATTATACCAAGAAATTACAAATATAAACTTAGGAAGATATAAATCACTTTTCAATAAACAAAATAACTCATTTAAATGTAACATATAACAAAAAACATGAGACAAACAGATACGATTTTGAGTGCTCAAGTCCTTAATTCGTACTTTACTGCAAAAGATAATCATCTTAGTATAATATCTATCCTTATCTTTAGCTATCACTTTTAAATCATATTACAAAAAGAAAGGAACCTTTTTTGTTAGAATAAATTTAAGGATGTTCGCTACTTTAATTGAAAATAAATAGGTTTCAAATTTGATGCCTTAAATGAAAAGATAATAGTAAAAGGTATAAAATAAGCAAAAAAATTGATAGGTTCGTGACCTCGTTTTCAAGATAATTGACGTTAAAGTTTTGGCGGGAATAGGTTTTCTGTGACTTTTTCATAGGTTAAGCATTGGCACTATTAAGCTGTTAAAACCCATGACAGAATAAATAGGATTCGATAAAACTTTGTTTATTACCTCTTTATGATATATAAAAGACATTGATAACAAGAAAATATGGGGTTCGTGTTCAAAAAATTTAACCCTATTTTGATGGTAAAACCTAGAGGATTCCGAAAAAAATGACAGAAATACCAAAACAAGACCAGCAAGCATCATTAAATCATAGAAAAAAATCTAAATTTATAACTTTTTTGCTTAAGACGTTTTAGTCATACTACAAAAGGCAGGAAATTTAAAAAAAACAGATATGAAATTCTGTGTGCAAAAAACATGCTACAGTATCATATTAAAAAGATATATGCTTCCAATAAAACTACACGTATAATATTATACATTTAAAGGTCTTTATGAATTACGATTCCCCAAATTAACTATCTATAATCAATTAAAATAATGACAAAGAAAATGTTCAAGAATATATTTTGGAATCAAAATATAATCAAATGGAACACTGCAGTCAAATGGTACCCATTTATCAAAAACAAAAAGCACGCAAAGTTTTATTCTCTATCAAATCATTTACTTCATTACTCAAATATTTACCAGTTGAAGTATCAAGGAATCTATATAGTAAACACAACAATAGTTTAGAAGGTAAAACCACATTTAAAAGGTAAAATCCAAATCACAATAAAGGGTAAAAATTAATTTAAAAAAATAAAAGATGCCCATTTTTTGGACTGCAAGTCCTTCCTCAGGGACTAAAAGAAAAAGAACGATTTAGACACATCAACTGACCAGAACCGAATGGCGAGTGTAGACACCTGCGGAAACGAGTTCGTTTGCAAAGACTTACAAAAACAAAGAGCAAACACAAAATACGTCTTAAAAATGTAAGATAAAATGAAACTGAGGATCAACAGGAAAAGAGGAGAGGTGGGTAGGGACAAAACCAGTCCACATGGAGCACTATATTATGTGAGTTGCGCTTCCGAGGTCTCCCAAAAAGTCTAAGTCCAATTTTCTCCCCTGAATGATATCCAAGAGCGATGACAATTCTCCAAACACATCTACATATGATGTACTTCTTTCAGGTAAAGTTTCATCAAAATCCTTCAAGCAGTTTAGGAGGAGAAGCGCTTACAAGTTATATGCACAGACGGACGGACGGACAGACAGACAGACAGACAGGCAGGATGTTTCCTATATACCTCCCCAAACTTTGTTTCCGGGGGTATAATAATTTTATAAAAATATCATTTTTTAGAAGCTAACTAAATTTGATGAAATTAATATGGCCTATTTATATAAATACTTCAAAAATAACGATGAGAATAATATTAGTCTCTCCCATCCTAATTTCAAATATACAAATATTGACAAACCCCTCCCAAAAAGATTTTGTGTCAACAAGCTTCAAACTTCAAATTGAATTTGGAAGGCAAAATTAGATACCAAGAGAAAAGGATTTTATACAAAAACTTCTCTTTCAACAACTCACTTTGATAGAAGACTCTCTCGGTTAAATATAACTCTATATTTTCTAGCTACATTAAGCAATTCAAAATGTGAAAATTTTATTAAAAAATGTTCTAAATCACTCTAATGACAATCCTCTTTATTTTGATAACCAGTTTTTTTTTTTTACTTTTATTCTAGACATAAAGTCTATGATAACTATACAATAATACTTAATTTATGTTAAAATATAATTTGGGAAATTCTATTCAGATTCTTTCGACGTGGTATCTTTTAATGAAGGTTCTGAAGCCATACTTTGATAGCTTTGTTTTCCCATTTCATCGGGAGGTGGTGGATCTCTACCTAATATTCTTCTGCAATTGGTCTCTGCTCTGAAAAGAAAACATCAAAAATAAGTGCTACATCTCAAGTACATATCTCACATTGAAATTTGTTGTTTTTTATACTTTTGACAGAGCGAGGGAAAGTGCTGTTTTACCGATGCAAAGTCTTTAATTCTACTTCTGTTATTGAAACTGTTCTGTAAAACTGTGTTTAGTGTTTATACTGCATGCAGTAACTTTTCTAAAGAGCTCAATTGTTAAGGCCTACATGTTTATTCTATAAGTCCTTCAATATTGTAATGAAACTTATTCTTTTTTCAAACCCAAACACTTTCCTCCCTTCTATTTTACTTTTTTCCATCATGATGTCTTTTTGTAGCATTAGTCAAACGTTGTATTCCCCATTCCATGCTTTTAAAATACATTTATGTATTATACAGCTTTGCCATCAGATTTGATGCATTTATAGACAGACTAAATATAATATAAAGAAGCAAAACGATTGATTTTGTTATGTTGTGTATACATTTCAAAAGGTAATCTATCATCAACAACTTGTTAATCAAAGAAATTGGCAGGTCGAAAGCAAACAATATCTAATGAAATGTATCATTCTTCTTGTAACGTTCGAAATTAAGGGACGCCGGATCCCAGATCTAGCATCGCATTTATCGACTTTGCCCAGACAAAGAAAAAATTTGATGCTTTAAAACATTTTGAATTTAGACTATCCGAAAGTTTTAACAATATTCGTTTACTAAGTAAAAATTGTAAAAGTTCTGTTTAATATGCCTACGGTGTAAACGACTGGATCTCACTTGAGTTTTTCTAGTTCTTCTTTAATCTGTTTTCGCCTGGCTTCATCAATAGGATACTTCCACAAAATCACTAAGGCTATCAATGTAAATATAACAGGACCAGGAACAACAAGTATACGGAGTGCTAACCCTACAGAGGCAGGTTGGTCACATTGCCCTGTCTTGTATCCTCCTAATCTACAAGTGAAATACTTTCTATATAATAACAATACATTTTTAATTTACTGACCAAGGTCTGTTGTCTTGCCTGTGTTGTACATGAGAACAATGTTCATGTCGTACCATATATATGTTGTCTAATATTGTAGTTCCATTATTATTCGTGGGGTATCAATTTTTCGCGGTTTTCGTTGCTCGCCTTGACCCATGAAAAGAAAAATTAACATATATTGGCGTAAAAAAGCTTATGAATAAAGGTATAAACAAACTGACTACCAAACGAAGAGGAACAATCTCAAAAAGTCAAAGAAAAGCAAAAATAGATACAGTCAAACCTGTTTTAAGAGGTCACCCTTGGGACGTGAAAAAAGTGGCTACTTAAGACAGGTGACTGCCTAATTCAGGTTCATTCTTGTTGATTTCATCATAGAAAGGGACAAATATATGTGGCTGTATAAGACAGGTGATTGCTTAATAGAGGTGACTGCTAAGTCAGGTTTGACTGTAAATAAACAGTCAGCACTAACCCTGACAGCGGTACATCCTTTCAATAATGGTGGGTTAACCCATATTTTGACGACGTAAACCTTCTTTGATACCATTTCATATACATTTCATAGCCTCCAAATTTTTCAATTGTATTCATTTACAATCAAAAGATATTATTGTGTATTTTACATCTTCATATATATTCTGTTAGCGTGATTAAATCAAGCATGGGAAAACTTATATCGAATACTTTCTAATTATTCCCAAAATCTATACATATACTCAATCTATCACCAGACACATGCCAGAGGGAGCGTTTATCAACACTGACCTCTATACTATCGCGCTAAGGATTGTGGGTAATATCACCGAATTCGGGGATTGAATATCATTAAAATATTTCCCATAATCCTTAGCGCGATAGTATAGAAGTCAGTGTTGATAGACGCTCCCTCTGGTGATAGATTGTACATATACTTACACTAAAGCAATCTGTGAAATACCTAATCCCACTCCAACAGCAAGTTTACTAAAGAACACATAAAATGAGTAAAATATGGCATCTTGGCGTGTCCCTGTTTGTAGCATGAACTCATCCAAAACATCGGGTAGCATTGACCTAAAATTAATGGAATCTTATTATATGTAAAATGCACAAAGATTTCAATAAAGGCAAATATTTTAGACAAAAGTCTTAAGAAAACTTTTAAGTACCAGTCTTTCTAAAAATCATGCAGAGGGTGATTCATGGTAAAAAATAACACATGGTTTTGAACATGGTTTCTAATACAGAATGGTCACCTATTAACAAAAACAACAGCCATTTGTTTCTATGATGTTGGTCATAAGAGATAAAATTTACCTAGATTGCATTAAAAATATTGTAAACAAGGGAGATAACTCTTTTCTTGCTATGCATTTCATTATAATTCAAAACACTGATTTCTCCAATGACCAAGACCTTTGTGGAAAACAGACTCGATTTTCAACAATAACACTATATCTTGATTCAGAAAATGTAAAGAAACCCATGTGTTATTTTTTACCATAAATCACCATTATCATAAACCCTGCATGATTCTTAGAAAGACAGATACTTATATTTGGATAGAAATTGTAAATTCACAGTTTAGATACCGTAAATTGCATTTTACTTTTAGACTTATAGTAAAAGCTTATTCTTTCCTTGGAAATATAAAAATTCAAACTTTTTAAAAATGCTCCAAATTATATCAAATAAAGGTACGTGTAATAACAAAATTACCGAACTTGGAGAATCAATCTCAAATGTCCATGAAAGGAAACAAATCGAAGAAGACATACCGGAGATATTCAGGATCGAAATAGCCCCGACTCAGAATAGGCATTTTAAAAGAAATTGTAGGTTAAACCAGGTTTTATAACGCGCCAAACCTCTCCCTTTCGATCTTTGGGCCTGGAAGTTACACAAAAGACAACCCGGTTGTGAAGACATGATAGGGATATCATCTCGGTACAACAAGCAGCCGAATACTAATCAAAGCAATCACTAACCATTTCGTTTAACACAATTTGGAATTTTTCCACCAGTGGCTGATAACAAAGTTTTAGGAAGAATTTTTTAAGGGTATGAGATCGTATGAAAATAATTGTGAAAGTCAAATGTTTAAGACACGCAATTTATAAACTGAAAAATTCCTAAAATGTGATGTTATTGAAAACTTTTTATTTAAAGCGTATTTATATGTCTGGTTTTATATGCTTATATATTCGCGCGAGTGAATTCATAAAATAGAATTAATATATAAAATTCAAACCACGTTTTTCATTTCCCTTTTGACGCGAGTGCGCGTTGCTGATTGCAATTTGCTTATTGTGTGTGTATATTTTGTAATGTTGCGACTTTTCTTGTCCTTTGTCAACTGGATAGTTGTCTAGGCCTTTCAAACTTACGACATTTGAATGTCCTATTGGTACCTCTTTGCTTCTTTTGAATACTTTGTGCTATCTGTCAATAGCCTAATGGCTTATAAAGTCATTGCTACTAATGAACGGAGTATAGAGCAGACTTGTTATTTCCGATAGAACACCTTAATTTACTATAGGTACAATCAGGCTTTACCATGGGAGAAGTAATGCGACGGATATGCTTATCCCCGCCATGATTAGAATAGGATAAAAGACGTATAAATTTCCAGGAATATATAGTTGAGTCATTAGCACTGGAATAAATATCTGGAATAGAAAAAATATAGGATCTTTTAACAATCCTACTAATTAATACTGTATTTAAATATAAAAGATGCTCAAAAGTAAAGATAGGTTAAGAATTAACTGTATTTTCGACAATTAACCCTCATGAAGAAGTCATCTAACCTAAAGGTATGAACATTTTTTGTGCTGAACATAATTCAAAAGATTAAAGTCATCAGGTTTCAGTCATTAGAATATTTCTTTGTCATTTCTACATTAAATACATTATATGATTATTCGTTGCCAGTTTAACTCTGTCAAGAAGCAACAGAAGTATTTAACCCGAAAACGTCAGAAAAATTCACCACAGCACAGCAAAACAAAACATAAAACTACTATAGTGCAAATAAAATTATATGTTTTAGATTTACTCTAGAATTTTATATGTTAGTCATCTTTGCCTTTCAACTTATAGCTGAAAAAAATATTGGTTTGCATCTTGTAGTAACTTACAATCATGCCTACAGCGAATGCCTTCTTCTTTCCAATTTTCACCAATACAATTTGCCAAACAGGTATAAATGTGATTGTAGCTACCTGCAAAAAAATAGATCAAATGAATATGTATACACACAGAAAAAGCAAGAGAAATTTTAAATTTATTTAGAAGTTTACGAAATAATGACAAATATTAAACACTCCAAACAACATTGCAAAACAAGATACAAATACATAATGTTGGACAAGGACGTAGGACAAAATAAAAGTTTTGATTAGGTTAAAGTTTGAAAAAAAAAGAATACATACAATCAAACTAACCTTAAAATAAACTAAACCTGCAACAAAGATACCTATTAGAATAGCATTTTTTCACTATAAAAGAACAGACGTTATTGTCAAAAGTAGAAAGGCCAAAGTAGAAAGGCTATGTTAATTGCCAAAGGTAGAAAGACCAAAGATTCACAAGAGCAGATTTTAGGTCCCCCACCCGTTGAGTGGGAAAAATTTTAAGTCGGCTCGTTAAACAAGAAGTAGATGAGCGACAGATCTGAAAACGCATCCCGCCATTTGGGACCGCTACCTGAAGCTGCATACCAAATATCGAAAGCCTATGATTAATAACTGGGAAAAAAAATGTGACGGACGTACGGACACCGGCATTTCTATCTTCCCGCTCCGCGTTACGACAAGGGACAAAACAATTTAAATAGATTTAAATGGCGCAGTCTTGTATTGACCTTATGCTCTCACATCGAGTGCAGAGGATGGTAGTTTTAAACATACAGTATAATACAGTGCGCTATTGAATTCAAAATCGTATGGTTTAAGCAGTAAGCCTTTTTGTTTACATCGTGCCAGACAGGACTGTTAACTAGTTAATGTAACTACATGCAATGAATTGACCTTTTAAGTAACAATTGAGTCACCGCACGACAAAATGCGAGGTTGGACATAGCTACTCTGGTTAAATAAATTCATATTATCACATACCAGTAAAATAAGTATAAAAGTACCAAAGTACTCTCCTAGATGTAATGTATGAGTACAGTATAAGGCGAGATTCCCTTGAACTATCTGTAAAATTAAGCAAAAAAATAACACATGTATATCTGGTGACTGAAATTAAGATCTTTCCTTACGAGTGATAAAAATATACATATATATATATCTTTTTAAATAGTGATAACTTTTTAACAAAATATTTGCTCTAAACTTGTTCGTGTTCGATTCTTTGTCTCGTGAGTTTCTTAATACTGAAGCTATAAGCTTATTGATATGATTTTTCTCCAGTTAGCAGCCTAGGCTATAGTTTTGTGTTTGTTGCGGCACATGTGTGTCTACTCTCATCAAACTCTACAAAGTCGTTTAAGTTAACACCATAGCACTCAAATGTTATTTGTTATGTCATATAAATATTACCAAAGATCAAATGAAATTTAAGTAAAACTTACTGCAATTCCTAAGGACAAAAATAAAAATGAAAATGATAACAATGTGTATGGTCTAAATGTCAGTGACAGCTTCAGACCTTTTATGAGTCCTCCATGACTCTCATTAACTACTCCTGTAAAAGAAAAGAAAACACGAGTAAAAAGTCAAAATACTGTGTCATTAATAAAGTCCTTAAACGTTTAAGAAACAACAATGAAGTTATAAACTCGTAATAAAGGCCATCACAACAAATAACAGGCAATTGCAAGAAAACTCAATCTCGTTTCGTGGTGTGCAAAAGACTTTTGTTAGAGATGATCTGTCCTATAATTTGAAAACAAGGAAGATATGGATTTTGAATATGAGGAAGATACGGATTATGAGCATAGACCAAAATTATCAAACTTGGATGAATTTTAAACAGGACAAACCCATGGGTAAAAAACTATCCTGGCATTGAAATTTTGTAAGAAGTAAACATTTCTATGAATATTAACGAAATCAAATCAAATCAAATTTATTAGCACAAGTCACGCCCAAAATACAACAAAAATACATCAAATTACAATAGCATGTACAAATGAAACTTAAAGACATAGAACATATCAATTTCGCAATCTTTTACATTGAATAAAAAGTACATATATTAAAAAAATACTATCTAAAACTTTCCTTTACCAACATAAAAACTCAATGTTTTGCAGTTTTCTATAACATAATCTTAATTTAATTATTCGCTTTGATTAAGTATTGTCCATCATAAATATTTACATTTGGTAAACTGGGTACTGTTAAACTGAGAAACGAAATGTAACCAAACGAGGCGAAGAGAAAACAAAATCGGTAAATTAAGAAAAACGACTGGTGTCGGCTAAAATCGATTCAATTTTCCTTTTTACCAATTTCGCTTGATTTCGTTTCCTTTCTTAATACAGATTTCGGTTGTTAATTTTACTGTTTACGTTTCCTTCTTTACCGATATTGTTTTTGTGCAGCTTCGTTTCGTTTGGTTACTTTTTGTTTCTCAGTTTACCAGTACCCGCAAGTGTTTTCATTCTATAATTAGGTTGTCCTCTTTTTTGACACTGCGTTTTTTTCATCAGTTTTCCGTCGAAAAGAATATTTTCTGGCAGGTTTTTTAAAAATTTAACAGTTTCTTCAAAGGTTTTACAATGTATTCTTCAAATAGTGTGAATTTTACTATTTTTTAAAAATTGCCAAAATGATAGGTTCTATGTCTTTAAGTATCAGTGTCATTGACTGTTTTAAAAAGGGATCCCAGAAATTTCACTTCTTGACTATTATTTTGGTTTAGAATTAAAATTAACTTCGTTTTGTAAAGTATAATCAATCTATCAAAATATATTTTCCTGCAATTTTCGTTATTTTTTACAACTTGTTATTATACCAGCAATATGATTTACATTATAAGAAATAAAATCAAAGTTTTTGCGCAGGGGCTTGCTCCCCTCTAACAATATATTGTTAATCAATGTGCCATACAAAAAACACCTGTACACCTGTATTTTTGCTACGCCAGACGAGACTTTCTTCTGTAGAAATCACCAAAGACAAGCTCTCTACCTCAAAGGATAAAAGCACCGAGCACCAAATCAAAACAAAAAGCCATAAATCAATAATCTCAAAAGAATATAAATCTGAACCCAAAGTATGACCAAATCCAACTTAAACTGGAAAGTAGAAAACGTAGGGTTTGACTTTGAAATTAACAAAAAATAATAATTCATGAAACATATATATGATACAGTTTTTACACCATTTGTAACTTGAGAGAATATTTTTTACATCATCAAAAAATACAGAAATACGATTCTTTTGCAAAGTACAAGTATAACTAAAAGGATAGTCTGAATCTCTGATTATATTTTATAAATATAGATTTTCTTGAATACCCGGTATTAGATTACATATTAATTTACAATCATATTTACCTTCATATTTTACGGCTATTTATGTATTGACGAGATGAAAATAGAATAAATCAAATAGCGCTCAATTTGCATTAATAATGTAAAAGTGCTTTCATCATTGTACATATGCTAGATTTATTTGTAAACAAATGCATCAAGCTATCTGTTTTTAAATGTTTGTGTTTGTTACCTTTCTCTTTCACTCTAAGCGCTTATTGATTATACAAGTTGGTCTTGAAATTTAGTTGCAAAAAAATAAAAGAAATCCATAGAAAAATCACAAGCAATTTGTTTATATAGTACTGTTAAAAGACGAATGGTCATGATCACATTGGCAATCTACTTACCTAATCTTTCTTTTGTGCCAAAGAATGCAATGAGAGACGATACGAGGTAGAAGCCTATCATAACATAAGCACCAACAGTGTAACTCCATTTCTGAAAATAAGATTTTCATTTTTAAAAAAGCAAATAATGCATTTGGTATGCTTAACTTTAGCTAAAAAATATGCATGTATGCATTTCCATTTTTATAAGATTTATCGTAAAAAAAAATTCTGCAGTTTTTAAAGATATGCTTTTGTTTTATATGTATTTTTTTAACATTTGCATTATATCTTGACCGAAAAGTGGTTTTTGTTATTGCTTATAAGGCTTCAATGCAGCCTTTTTAAAAGCTGGTTAATGCCATTCATGGTTACAAGTGCACATAAGCAAATCCCGACTGCCGGCAAATTTTTACACCCAACATGAAACGTAGGATAAAATACAGATATGTCACGGTTGCCCATTCAATGAAATTACAAATTACTTTAAGTAGACTTAATTAATATGACAAACTAACTTGATTTCTTAGTTGTTCGTCAGTTGACTTGTCTGCGTCAGAACATTTCCCTCCGGCTGTCCTGTATTTTTCAACAAGCTGTCCTTGTATGACCGAGGCAGACAAAACTCCAAACGCTTCAGCAGCCATCCCTAGTTCAATTGTCAATGTATTTGTCAGTTTAACAATTGTTTTTGGAGTATCATATACAACTACATGTACATGCATTTGATTTTTTGAGATGTCAACATTACGCGTTTGTTGATAAATGTGGGGTGTTTTTTACTATATATTTGTAGTACCGTTTACGTGCGCTTGGAATCCCTTTTTATTCGTCTTTTCTTTTAGATCTACTAATTATGTCTTTGACCTTTCAGAATTTCGACCTCAATGTCCAATTGGTAAGTCCTTCCTATATCAGGCGTTGTGTGTTATTCCCCGAGGGTAATCACAAGCCTGGTAGTCAGACTTGTCTGACACGAATTACCATAAAATTTCTAATATATTGTCGCTGAAATTTCCGATTGTTAAATTCAAAATTGATAAAAACACCAGGTTTCTTTCCTTGTAATGCACATGGTCGATATCCTCGGTGCTGGATTTGGCTTCCTTGTTCGAACGTTTTGGTTTTGAGTACTTTTCGTTTTCAACTGTTTTGGATTTTGACCTTCCAATGTTTTGGTTTAAATGCTACTGATGAGAGGTTACTCCTTGAAATATCGATATATAGCATATCAAAATTAATTGTTTATACCCGCGTTTTGGTATTTGTAATTTTGAAACCATTGGGCGATAACCGCTGCTGGTGGACCAGAGGTCCCCGAGGGTAATCACAAGCCTGGTAGTCAGACTTGTCTGACACGAATTACCATAAAATTTCTAATATATTGTCGCTGAAATTTCCGATTGTTAAATTCAAAATTGATAAAAACACCAGGTTTCTTTCCTTGTAATGCACATGGTCGATATCCTCGGTGCTGGATTTGGCTTCCTTGTTCGAACGTTTTGGTTTTGAGTACTTTTCGTTTTCAACTGTTTTGGATTTTGACCTTCCAATGTTTTGGTTTAAATGCTACTGATGAGAGGTTACTCCTTGAAATATCGATATATAGCATATCAAAATTAATTGTTTATACCCGCGTTTTGGTATTTGTAATTCAACATGTTTAAGACTGTGTTATTTTTTTTCCCGAAGTATCTCTTTGAAATTGGCTTTCCCATTTAATGAGCCTGTAGCTTATATTGCTATATGCTCTTCAAAACGTATTCTCTGCATTGTTTATTGTTTTAATTTTTAACAGAGGTTTTCTAATTCATGAGTGTCTTCGATGAAAGCTAGCTTAAAAGATTAAGAAATACTTGCTGTAAGCAGTAGCAGAATCTCTGTCCTTTTGGTTATTGCTGATCACCATTGTTAGAGAAGTATACGGAACATGTAACCCCTAAATATTACAATTAAAAGTAAACAATAGTTAGGGAAGTTTATATAATATTTCATCCATGTTTACATGTATAATAAAATGGAAACTCGTCATTCCAATTGTAATATTTTTTATGTTCATATACCTCCTAGACTTAAAATTCAAAAAAAGTGAAGATCAGTATGTCAATTTTAGACCATTGTAATTGTCTTTATTATAGACGAATAAAGAGCAACAAATAATTGTAAAATGGAATTTTTTCACCTCTTTTTTTAATTTCTTTATTTCTTATAAAGAGGTGTGGAATAAGTGTACGCGACACAACTAACATTAAAGAAACGGCAATTTAAAAAATCACAATGGAAAACAGCCAGCAGTCTTCAACATGACCAGAGGTTACTGCTCGCTGTCTTGCATTCACGAATTGTGTATTATTTTTACAACTACGTATTTCTTAAAGTATGGGAAATGTGTTGCATTTATGCTGAGTTATTTTAACAAAGATTATTTTAAGTTTGTAAAAGAATCTTACCGACATTAAACATTGAAAAAGGCAGTAAAATGCAAAGTACCATCCCAATTTGGCCTCCTCGGACACGTCCGGGACGTGCCATAAAAAGAAGTATGCAACACAGGCAAATGGTGCTGAAAACAAAATCCTACAAACCAACAAAAACCCTAATTATTCATAGACATGAATTGATCATTTGCAGAAAAAAAAATGAATATTATTTTTCATTGAATTTTTTAAATGAAAATTTGAACAGTGATAATTATTACAAGCAAGCAATATCTGAATCTGATTTTATGATGGGGTCAAAATATACAATCATTCTATTCTGCTCATTTATACACTAGAATTCGTTAAAAAAACGAACTGTCAATAAACTTTTAGACGACAAATACCAAACTAAAGGTTACATTAATTCAATATCATTAAGAGGGAAAAGATAGATGAAAACCAAAAGATTTTAAAAAACATTGTCTGTCTAATACTTTTAACAAATAACACACGCAAAAAAGGCACCGGCAAAGCACATTAAACATAAATTAACCCAATAACAATAAGCACCACAACACAACACGTAAACCAAAGTGCTTCTAAAGTGTATAGAGTCCTTGCATTCTGTGACATGGTTAAATACAAAAGTCTCTGTTAGGCATAACAGTAATTGTTTTTGTGATGTATAAAAACTTGTTATACTTTTACGTGGTCTATTAATTTGTACAAAACTTACCAAGGTCTAAATTTTCCAAAACGAGTTCTAGTCTTACTGACCAGAAAGCCACATAACGGGTCTGTAAAAGCATCCCATACTTTTCCACCAAATACGATCACAGAAGCGTAGGACGGTCTTATCTGTGGTAATCGTGTATATTAAAGAGGATTTCAATTGCAATCTGGCGATTTTCTTCCACCTTTTTTATGTCGTTTTCATGCATTGATGCTGTTACATGTTTATTCTGAATACTTTTATTATTTTTATTCTGACGATGTGTTTAATTCGTTTAATTTACATTTTTCTTTCATTGATATTCTGGTATTTTTTGGTATTCTTTTGTTTAAATTTACTTTATTTGTAAAATACGTTTTTCTATCAGTAAAGTTGCAATGTTGTGTGTCCATATGATCTGCATTTGTGCTCTAATTTACAAATTTCCAAAGCATTATTTAACACATACTGGATTTTTTTCCTGTCAAAGTTGTGAATATGAAAGGTTCCGTTCCGCAAAGTACCAATAGCCATATGAAACTTATTTCTTTTACCTGTGCAACTTCTAATAGAAATATGCTAAAGAAGAAGTTTATAACGGTGTTGGTCATTTGATATGGTGCCCCGCCAATGGCGAAGCAGATTTTCCGCCATACAGGAAGGTGGTCTTTGACATCTAAGTCGCTTTCTATTTCTACCAGATCTTCTTTTTCTCCATCTTTATTCTATCATGGGAAAAGATTACGTTAGGAAAAAATTCAATAATAAAGTACAGTTACTCTTTTAAATAAGAAAATGATTTCTGCATGGAAAAAGGGAGATCAAAAACGATTCCGCTTCAAATCTCATTCGTCGCAACTTCGACTGAGTTCGCAACTCCTGCAACTTTAAGGGACTGAAACGGACTCGGCCGAGGAATGACGATTGTTTCAAATCTATATAAGTTGTTGCGTTTTTTTTTTACAATTTTTCCGTAGGAATTGGAAAAAGTATTTTGTTGTTGTTGTTAACGTTCAACGTTCTTCAATTGCTATTGTAACAGTGACAGAGCCACAAGCATCACATAAGTTTTGTCTTGGCATTTGGGTCTTAGGGTTGATCATGTTAATAGACGATTCGCTAATAATGCTCAGCGCCTCAGATTATAAACGTCAGTAGTCATTATAAAAATGAACGGGATCAACGACTGTTAGCCCACTTGTAAAAAGTAGATATTATAAACGGTCAAATTTTTACCGCCAGTGGAAACCCATGCAATGACAACAAACAACAGAAAACAAATAATTTTACACATTTACAAAAAACAAGAGTTGACACTAAAGTATGTCTCGCCTGTCGGCGCCATCACAGAACTCATTGAAGGTGTAGCGGGCCTTTGGAAAAGTTAAGGTCAAGGCCATGTGACAGGTGACAGAATTCCATTTAACCATCACAAAAATGTCTGAAGTGTGTTCTAGATACCATAGTTATTGAGAAACAATGAAAAAAGACCAACATTAACTAAGTCATTCAACCATGAAAATGGGGTCAAAGTCACATTACATGGTGACGTCAGTTGTGTATACCATAATTCCCAAATATCAGATGCCTAGCTATAATATTATACTTTTTACTTATCTCGTTTTCAACCCAAAAATCATCTAAGTTAACAAAGTCACTGAACCATGAAAATTGGGCCATGGTCACACAACATGGTGTCAGTTGTGTAGACCAAAACCCTGCATGTCTGTATACCAAATATCAGATGCCTAGCTATTATACTTTTAACTTAATTGATTTTCCACAAAAGTTTTAATTGTTCCAAAAAATCTAAGTCGACAGAGTCACTGAACCATGTAAATTGTGTCAAGGTCACAGGACATGGTTTCAGTTGCATAGACCATAACTCCAGGTGACTGTATACCAGATATCAGATGCCTAGCTATTACACTTTTCACTTAATTCACTTTCCACAAAAGTCTTACAAAGAGTTTTTTGGCCCCAAAAATCATCTAAGTCCATATAGTCACTGAACCATGAAAATGGGTCAAGGTCAAATGGCATGGCACCAGTTGTATAGACCATAGCCCTAAATGTATGTATACCAGATATCAGATGCCTAACTATTATACTTTTCACTTAATTCATTTTCCACAAAAGTCTTACTAAGAAGTTTTTTTGCCCCAAAAATAATCTAAGTTCACAGAGTCAGTGAACCATGAAAATGGGGTAAGGGTCAAACGGCATGGCACCGGTTGCATAGACCATAACCCAAAGTGTCTGTATACCAGCTATGAGATGCCTAGCTATTATAGTTTTCACTTAATTCATTTTCCACAAAAGTCTTACAAAGAGGTATTTTGGCCCGAAAAAACATCTAAGTTCACAGAGTCAGTGAACCATGAAATTGGGGTCAAGGTCAAATGGCATGGTGCCAGTTGCGTAGACCATAACCTGTACTGTCTGTATACCAAATATTAGATGCCTAGCTTTTATACTTTTCTTGGAATTCATTTTCCACAAAAGTCTTACAAAGGTTTTTTTGGCCCGAAAAAACATCTAAGTTCACAGAGTCGCTGAACCATGATATTGGGGTCAGGGTCAAACGTCATGGTGCCAGTTGCGTAGCCCATAACCTGTACTGTCTATATACCAAATATCAGATGCCTAGCTACTATACTTTTCTTGGAATTCATTTTCCACAAAAGTCTTACAAAAAAGTTTACGCCGTCGCCGCCGCCGGAAAGTAATACCTATGTCTTGCCTTCAGCGACTAAAGTCGCAGGCGAGACAAAAGCCTTGTACAATTATAATACCTTTCTAAATATTGACATCACGCTATCTTTCCCGTCCTTTTACATCCACCATCATCGTCAACTGTGTATTATGCAAATGGTGAGGTGGGTAGCAAATTTTAGTTTGTCATTCAGAGATAAAAATTTTTGATAAACAGTTATGCATAATCAGTAAATAAATGTATAATTTTAACTTGATATATCTATTTATATACACTTAATAAAATAAATTGGTGCAATTGACTTACATTATACCAATAAAATAATCATCTTATACTCTTTATTGCAAAATTTCAGTCAATTAACAATTTTTTTTTCAGTAACACCTTATGAAGTCGTATTAATTTGTCTTAGAAATATGAAGAATTAATGGCGGTTTGTGCATTTTAACTTATTATCAAACAATCAAGTATTTTCTATCTAATCCTCTTCAAGGGGTAATAATTTCATAAACTAGTTGTCCGACTTCCTCTAAACATCATTTGCGAGGCTGGTCAAGGAACGGTGCTAGCCAAGCATCAAGCTAGTTTGTTTTTTTCAAATCCATAATAAATAAATTATTTTTCTTAAAGAGTAGAGACCCACTGTATTCAAGACTTTACTAGTCCATCAATTATTTTTATTACACTCAAATGACCAGGTTCTTCTCATTTTCAGTTTTACAACAAAGCATGGACAATCGTTGCTATCTTTGCATTAAAAGAAAAAGAATATGGACATCTTTGATATGTATGTCTTTAATGCGTAACGGTCGGACGCCGACGGACAAATTAAATTACAGACGGACAAACGTACGGCGTCGAGCGTTTCTTTACCTCATTTGACACTAGAAAAGAAATTAAAGAACAGCTATTTAAGAGGATCGTAATAAGCAACAATACGAGAAACAACTAGTCTAGTATACAATTTTTTAAAGCAAAATTAAAAACAAAATATTTCCTCCGATTCCCTTTTATCTGAAAGAAGTTCGGAACTTAAGTTTTCAAAACTGATCGAAATTGTTTGTTTCGACTTACCTTATATGTCTTTTAAAGTCATCCTTAGATTTCCATTTGAATACAAATACACATGGACCGGCAATGGGGTAAAACTTAAATAAAATTCACTCAAGAGTCTCAAATTTTAATGCACACTACATTTGTACAGTCATGGTAATTGTTGTTTAAAAGTAGTAGTCTATATGTAAAGCAGAAATATACAAGTACTTGCATGTAATTCGATAAAATGAATTTGTAAGTGTAACATGTGTACATGCCAGTGAAATATTTATTTTAGAGGCATAAAGACATTGAATTTTAATACAAAGGGATACACACATTAAAAGACATTCAGGTCCAATTTCCACAAGAATATGGTAAAGGTCAAAGAAGAATCGTGACCCTTAAAGTTGGGAGTCTGAAGCCAGAAATAAATTCACGTACAGCTAGGTTACAATACAACTTTCACGCATCAAAAAGTCAATTCAACTTTCACGCATCGAAAAGTCAATTCATCTTATTTAGCAACTATTTTCATGTTTTAATTATTATGTCAAGATACACTTATTCTAACACACTATATCAATAAGAATGAATCGAATAATCTATGTTTTATTTTGTTGAAAAAAAAATATAACTCTCGGGTGCGAGGGAACAAAAAAGTTAACACTAAAGTACGTCTTGCCTGCCGGCACCATCGGAATACCTTGTTATTCCTCAAACACAATCAAAACTACTACATTTGTATGCATACCAGGTTTCATCAATCTGGGACTTCTAGTTCTTAGGATAAGAAGGTGACATTGCTATATATATTCTTTATTGCAAAATTACACCCATTAGAGTCAAGCAATACAATGAGCTACTATACAACATACTAACAGCTTCAATAACACGATAACATAAGAAAAAAAATAAAGTAGAATTAAGCATTAGCTGACATGGACCTGTTCCTCAATTCGAATGACTGTTGAATTAAGTCACACAGATCGGCCAATAACTCATTTGTCGGAACTAATAAAAAATTAATTTTTTTGATAGGGCTTTAAATATGTTGGGGAATTGGTTGTTTTAGTCATTTTTAGCTCACCTGGCCAAAGGCCATGTGAGCTATTGCCATCACTTGGCGTCCGTCGTCGTCGTCCGTCGTCTTTAACTTTTCTTCAAACTTCTTCTCCTCTGAAACGGCTGCACAGATTCAAACCAAATTTGGTCTGGATGTACTTTAGGGTATCCCCCACAGAACTGACGTGGGGATTTTTGATTCGTCGAAAAACATGGCCGCTGTTGCTAAAAATAGACCAGGAGGGGTCAGACTACTGTTTTTGGCTTGTAAATCAAAAAGTATAAGAGAAAGATGAAATCTGATGCCACCCTCCTGCTTCAGCATCAAAAGTTCTACTAAAGTCTCCATTTGGTCCAAGTTGTTAGATGACCCCTTATAGGGGTTACAGCCCCTTAAAGGTAAAAAATAGCATTTTTTCATGTTTTTGCCCTATAGTATGAAAACTATTGCAGATAGAGAAAAGTTGTTGCTTGCTTAAATGTTCAGCTCATTTAGCTCTTCAAAAGTCTCCATAGGGTCAAAGTTGTCAGATGACCCCTTATAGGGGTTATGGCCCCTTAAAGGCAAAAAATAGAGTTTTTGGCCTATAGAATGAAAACTATTGCAGATAGAGAAAAGCTGTTGCTTGCTGAAATGTTCAGCTCATTTACCTCAACAAATGTCTTCATAGGGTTGAAGTTGTCAGATAACCCCTCATAGGGGTTACGGCCCCTTAAAGGCAAAAAAATTGTGTTTTTGGCCTTTAAAAAGAAAACTATTGCAGATAGAGAAAAGATGTTGCTTGCTTAAATGTTCAGCTTAATTAGCTGTACAAAAGTCTTCCATGGTCTAAGTTGTCAGATGACCCCTTTAAGGGGTTATGGCCCTTTAAAGGTGAAAAATAGTGTTTTTTGCTATGGAATGAAAACTATTGCAGATAGAGAAAACCTTTTCTTGCTTAAACATTCAGCTCATTTAGCTATACAAAAGTCTTCAAAGGGTTGACATCAAGACCAGGTGAGCGATTCAGGCTCCTGGGAGCCTCTTGTTTATGTTATCGAAAAACAAATTTCGTAGGTTATCATTATATGTACAATTAAGGAAAAAGTGAAATTCATTTTTCAAGGATGTTGCAACATTTACAGAGTCTTTCTGGTCTAGGAATTTTCTTGTATCATCCGGTTTCGATGAATAGACAGTGATGGCTTGTTCTAAATTGCGTTATAAGTTTACGTTTAAAAAAATATTTCTTTCACATAATTTTCCCTTAACTCTGTCTAAAGTTAGCTATATAGATAGAGTTTGGAGTCTTCTGTTAAATAATTAAGTTCATCAAGATAACGCTTAACATGCACTTCTTGGAAAACTTTAGTTAGTTCTCTTTCACTTTGATGTTTAATTTTTGAGTAGTCTCTATCTGAATTATAAAATCATCAGAGTTGAGGGTTATTTCTTTAAACACACTTAGTGCATAGGTGTACCATGAAAAGTATGTCTTTATTAACAGCCTAAGCTTCTTTTAATAAAGGATTGGTGTTCAAAGAGTGTAATCTAGCAAAGTATAGAAGACTTTGTGTATTAATTTAACTACTAATTGGAAGACGTCTCAATTCAGTTCTTGCAGAAATATTGCAAGCTGTCTTTGAATTGTTTTGCAGAACCTTGTATGATTTTTTTCAATAAACGATTTATCTTCTAGTATGGAAAAATCAAATTCCCTATTATTACACGTTGCTCGGTTATATTAGCTCTATATTGGTGAATATATTCATCCACGAACCCGATTTCACTGTAATATGTCGGAATAAGTCTAATAAATGTATCAAATAATTTACATGATAGTTCCACTATAAAAGTTTGAAAGGTTTTTTTCTTAATGAGAAAACCACTTTCAAACCTTTCTTAGACAGTTCAAGTTCTCCTTTTTTAAAATTACCTTTATTATCAATAAGGATTCAAAGAAAATAATATTATTTTTAATACCTCTGCTAATTGTTGCTCATTTAAAAAGAAGGCAGGAGAATCAGAAACTTTGTTTTGGAATTTCATAATTTTACTTTTTTTTTGGTTTTAACATTTAGTTGCCAATCAAAGCAATATATTTGAAGCTTATTAAGAGCATTTTGCAAACCTTTTGGAGATTTAGAAAATATAATAAGTTCATCTGCAAAGCTCAAGCTGGATAAATATGTATCTTTAAGAGACAGTTGACCACATGTTTGGTAAGATATTGCATGTATATCATTAATAAAACAATTAAATAAGGTAGGTTTAAGGTTATCACCTTGTTTCACTCCTCTTTCAATTGAAAAAAAGTTAGAATATCTTTTATCTATTTTAATTGCAGACTATTATCTATTTTAATTGCAGACTGGCAAATATCTTTAATGGTATCAAATTTTACAATATGTTCTTTTAAAAATTGTCAAAGTCATTTAATCGGAAAGTCATCGTAAAAAGTGGGGAGGCACTCTGCTAAGCTAGTACTAGTGCATATGCCTACAAAGTGTTATCAACCCAAGACTTACAGTTCTTTAGATAGAGTTGTGCTCGAAAAACCTTAACATTGCTATTATATGTTTTGAAAACAGTCAAAGTCACAAAACTGAAAAAGCAAGGTCAAGGTCAAAAGATGGGGATGCTAATGTGCTAAGCTACTACTGGGGCATATGCATACCAAACCTAGGTCTTAAAGTTCTTGAGCTATAGAGGTGCTCGCAAAATCTTAACATTGCTTTTATATATGTATTTAAAATTGTCAGTCATTCAACCGGAAAATCAAAGTCAATGTCAAAAGATTGGAATGCAACTGTGCTTCGATACTACTGGGACATATGCATATATACCAAGTTTCATTAATCTCTTGAGATATAAAAGTGCTCGCAAAATCTTAACATTGTTATTTTATGTATTGAAAATTGTCAAAGTCATTCAATCGGAAAATCAAGGTCAAGGTCAAAAGATTGGGATGCAATTGTGCTAAGCTACTACTTGGGCATATGCTAACCAAGTTTTATCTACCAAGGACTTATATTTCTTGAGATATGAAGGTGCTAATAAAACGTTAACATAAAAGTAAACGCCGCCACCATCGCCGCCGGTAAAGTAACACCTACGTCTCGTTCCGCTTCGCAGGCGAGACAAAAACTAAAGGCTCGAGGAGACTAAACGGTCTTAAACGTAATGGGGTTTTCCAGCACTTTGAAGCAACACTCTTGACTCTGCAAGAAGTTTTCATTTTTTAAAGACACGAAAAAATGATTTTTCAATTCAATATATTAAGATCATAACCCCTAAAAGGGGCATCTAAATGCAGACTTTATAAAGTTCTTTTATGGAACATATAAGCGGGCAACAGCTTTTCAGGTTTTTTTCTGTTATAATCGTGCATCCTACTATGTCTTAAGAGACATAATCGCTAGTCTGCAACATCTTCTCCTGTTTTCATGATTCATGTTGTTGCCATGAGTATTTGATGTTTTTATTTGCATGCTCATATTCTGATGAATAATATGCGTAAAAATTTTCATGGTAATACGTAATACTTCTTTCATAGAGAAGTAACATAAACCTTTAAGTAAACCTACGTATAGCACCACCATCTTTGTGGTCAATTATGAGACTGGAACAATTTTATGTTCATATCCTGATGTTTGTGTGTGTTGTTGTTGTTTAACGCCCTTTATCGACGCGCCTGGTCCATGTAGGGCGGTCAGTTTTAATGGTGTAAGAAACCAAAGTTCCCGGAGGAAACCACCGACCTTGGTCAGGTAACTGACAAACCTAATCACATACAGTTGGGGAAGTTCCTTTTTTGTTAAATACAAACGGGACTCGAACACCAGCTGAGAGGTGATCGGCGAGTGATCAATAGTGTGGTATTTATACCAGCGCCTTAAACCACTCGGCCACCCAGCCCCAATATCCTGATGTATATGTATAAAGTTAAATGATGGTACAACACTTCCTTCATGGTAAAGTACATTCAACCTGTAGGAAAACTTAAGTACACATGTATAACACTCCCCTTTTCTGTGATCAGTCAACCATAAAGCTACAAGACAATTTTTATGATTTTTGTTTGTTTATACCCTAATGTATTGTGCATAAAGTTTCATGATGATACCATACCATTCTTCATTGATAAGTAACTTAAATCTTAAAACTCTATTTGGGATGGACGGACATCTGAATAAACCCAACTTTACATGCCCCATGAACGAAATATGCCCCACTACTTTCGTAGATCTATCGGACATAAAAAAAGTTGTCTTTTTTAAAAGGCGCTTTTTATGATATCACAGATGGGACGAACTACAATCAACACATTCACTTATTGTTTCAGTACATTTTGAGCTACTGCTCACTCAGTATACCCCACTACCACCAAAATTAACTGTGTTGATAAATTGGAAGTAGATATATTGCAGACCTAATTTCGATATTCACAATAAAGGACCTAATTCTGAACTCATATCCCAAATATCAAGTCCCTGTGACGAAAAGTGGCAGTGAAAACTGTTTAAAAAATTTCAACAATTGACCAGTAATCTTGAAAATTGACTAAGTTGGTAAACAGGAAGTAGATGGTCCACTGATCTAATTTCACTACTGGAGATAATGAACCTCATACTAAAGCCATATACCAAATTTCAAGTCACTGTGATTTGTATTAGCTCAGAAAACTGAGCAAATTCTGCATTGAATATCTGCATTTCAAAGTTTCATTTGCTCAAAAATGTTTTTGTTGGTGTTTAATGATTTTGCTTTTGTTCTTATGGACTTTTTGACACTTGAATTGGTAAATTTTTGTTCCTTTGTGTTCTTTGATTTGCTAAAAAAAATTGTATATCTATTGTCACAAGTCAACAACCTCAAGGTCAAATGAAGACAGTCTTTGCGCTATAAAGTTTGGTCCACAGGCCTGACAACTTATTATTGAAAAATTTTGTATAGACAACATTGGCTTGTTGTTGCCATTTCTACAGGCCCTCAAGCATTTTCACTAGCCATGGCTTGTGGCCTGTGGCCAATTTCGAAGACTGTGAAGAAGAATGGTGTAGCTCTTGTACAATTTCACTCAGAAGTCTTCATACAAAGTTTCATTTACCTACATATAGGACAATAGTTCTTGATATATGTAACAAGTTTACAATTGTAAAAATTCAATCAGGGGTGAATTCTAATGTTTTAAGTTAAGGAAGGTATAGTTGTCAAAAATGCCATATTTTCAATTAGAATAATCTTGGCCAAAGAAGTTACTCACTTAAAGCAAAAGATTTTCAGTTTGGTTTTTTTTGCTTTTTTTTTTTTTAAGGGGGGGAGGGGTAGTATATAAATATTATGAATTTTGCTGAAACAAAAAGATTATCAACAAATCAAATGTACATTTTTTATTAAAACATAACCAGTGTTCCTTCCTCATTCACCTTCCCTGCTTGAAGAATGATTCTTTCTTTTCGGTAGATCATGGTATCTAAGATCATAGATCCTAAGTACAATGCTGTAACCATTCCTTCTTATGAGCACCAAAGAACTTTAGAAACAACCTTCATCATAAATGGAATTTTCTTCTACTGGAATCCATTTCATGTCTCTGTAAAAAAGAAAATAGTAAAATTAATATTCTTAGTTTAGGTTGTTTTCTTTTGGACTTTTGCTTGTTGAGCTTTATGGTATGCTTACTCTCATCTGATAAGTGTTCACTGATTGTAACCCTTGGCTTGGGACTGTCTTATTGTACAACATGTAGTAATATTAAGAGAATCTCTAAATTGCTATCTTTTAGTTACTGCTGATGTCTAAGTGGTTAAACCCAAGAAAATGTACAATTTAAAAAAACAAGAATATGTCCAAAAGACATTTTGCCCCATGTCACAATATTTGGAACGGACGGAGGAAGGAACCCAAACACTATATGCCCCTACTTTCGTAGATGTGGACGAAACGTGATGCCACACATATGGTATGTCTTTTGTGTTTGGACTTTTCAAAGAATGATTTTGTCATAAAACATTAAATAGTGATTTTAAAACTTTGCCAGATTATTCAGGATAAGAAATATGGAAGAGGGAATTACTATATTTGTTCGAAGATAATAGCTTTACCTTGTGTATCCATTCATATTCTCCAAACTTTGAATCAAATGTTCCTTTCTGGAGAGATCTAAGTTTCAATGTAAACCTTGGTCCTAGCTGCTGTAATCCTACTTTCTTACTGTTTCTGAACACATATCTACAATGACATGATTAACAAAGAGATAATTCAAACCTGATAGTGATATGTTACTGTTGTAATTTATTAATGCGCTTTTTGTCTGCTAATGAAGATTTTTGTAGAGCTTAAGAATAAGCTAAAGGATTCACCAAGCCACAGCTAATCTCTATCTACAAAAGTTTACATTCTATAAGCAAAACAACTTGATTTTCAACCTTTTAAGGGCCATAATCATTGCAATCATGAAAAGTGAATTTTTTTCTACTGAATAAAATAGAGCATTTCATACCTGTCATGTTTTTAATATGAGATAGCAATTAGGCGTTGCCTAAATGCGAGCACAGCACATGTAGCATTAATTTAAGTTGATCCTCTTTTTTGCCCTTATATGACGGAGTTCCGTGTCTCAATTGAGGAATAAAATCATTTAAAATTCAAAATACAAGATCTAAAGGACCCCCATTCCCGAAAACACGTGGATATTTTTAATGCAATCTTAACCGTTGTGAACGAGCGATGTGCGTTTTCCTTTAATAAGTTCTGAGTCACTCGATTGACATTTTTGATTGATTATTGATCATTATTTAGAGCTGAAGACACAATGTCTTAAATACTAAGCGACTTTGTCTTTGCTAACATAGTTTTTCATGAACGAATTAAAAGTTTGATTTTGAATTTAAGTACTGCAGTCAAGTAAAATCTGAAGTCATCGTAGTTATTTTCAGTTTAAACAATTCATTTCTAGAACGTTCAGTTTGGGACGAGATGCTTAAGGCGAACGAGCGTTAACAAGAAAATGTAAAAAAATGAATGAAATGTGTTTATTTAAAAAAAATGTAGTAATTCATCGTCAATAGAATATTCTTTTCCTTGTTTTGTATTTACGAAAGGCGACTAGCAAAATTGGTAATTATTTTCAAATTCACCCCGGACCTGTATTAACTTTGACAAGCATATCTGGACGAAAAAAATCAATATCAGCATTAGGCAATTTTGACGAGAACTTGCTGTAGAGATCTCTGCTCTCGAAGGCACTTCGTGCCCGCTACTGGCTGTGCTCGCTATAAAAATAGATAATGTGAAGGTAATTTAATCATAAATGTGAACTGAAGTCATAGATTCATAAATATATGTTTTTTTATTAAGAATTAACTTAAAATTCCTCATTTGTTAGGAATCGTTAAATTTGTGGTTTGCTTCCCCTACACAAACTACATTACAAACTTTAGCACTTTCGCAATATTTTACATACCTATGATGTCGGACGAATATAAAATCTCTCTGATTATGAAATGTGACCACTCGTCTACCAGTGAACTGAGGATCATGGTGGAATAGTGTGGCCAGTAATCTACCCACACTGTGACCTAATCTGGTGTTAAAATTATTGAGTATCACTTCTGGTCTGTGGGAGCTCATTCCACCTGCTCTCTGTAAAAACATCAAGAAAATGATTATATTCATTAGTTAAAAAGCATTAATGCTTTAAGCATTAGAATTTAACATATTTTAACCCATGCAGATAATTAAGTCTGAATTCAGTCAGTCACTACCGGTACTAAAAAAGTTAACAAATCAAAATGAAATTTCATCATTATACAATAGACTTGATATAGAAAATATTGTGATATCTTACTTAGTAATGTACATATATCCTCAGTATAAGATGAAGAATGGTCCCATTGACATGATGTAAAAAGGTTGAATAACTGAATTATGGCTCATTATACTGAATTGTGCATGAGATTCAGACTGACTAGCAATAATTACTACACATTACATTGAAGGCTGCTGGCTGTTTTCATTGTTGATTTTAAAATTGCCACTTGTTAATGGATTGTGTCCCGCATTCCATAACTCATTTTAATCTACTCAGTTAAAATATTAAACTTTACATAATGCTACTTACTTTGATTTCTGTTGACAACCTGAGACTAGAGAGTTTAAAATGAGCTGTCGGACCATCAGGTAAATGTGTTATGACTAGACCATCTAGACAATGTTAAGGATACAAATTGGTATACTATAGCTTTTTAAACAAAATATTGTGACTTCTAATATTTTTTAAGTTAACATTCATATAGCCTTTTTAAGTCTGGTAAAACTTAAAACAAAACTATCCATCCAGGATGATCAATCTCAAATGTCCTAGAAGAAATACAAAACAAGAACACCAACCAGAGAAACAAAAAATAAGTCATTTTTTTTTATAAATAAATTCTAATATATAAAGTAGTTAACTTGGGATTTTTTACAATTTCAATGCACATAGTCTAAAGGGTTATGCTTGATGGGACCACTACAAAGGCCACAATCCCAAACTGAGCAAGAACAGAATTCCTAAGTCCCCCACCGAGCATAAAAAATTCTGAATCTGCTCGTTAAACAGGAGGTAGGTAAGTGAAGGACCTGAAAACACATCCCACCATATGAAACCCCAACCTAAAGCTGCATACCAAATATCTAAAGCCTAAGATTAATAGTAGCTGAGAAATCTGTTCTGAAAATAAGTGTGACAGACAGACGGACGCCTGGCATTTCTATGTCTGGGCTCTGCCTTGGGTTGGGGGGAATCAAATAAGTCTATAGCTTATTTTCCAATCATATCAATAAATATAAAGGTTAAATTTATTACTTATTGTATCTCAACTGTAGAAACTTACAAGTGATAATCATGTGATATGTATAACTAACAAATGATTCCGAATATGAGGAAATATTCAACAAGTGACTGAACATCCCAATAATTCACAAATGCGCCTAGAGCACGAGTGAATTGTTAAGGTTGTTTGGTCACAAGTTGAATATTTCCCATATTCGGAATCTTGAGTTAGTTATACTATTCAATTACATAGATAAATCTTCAATTAAGACTTAATTTATGGTCGAGAACTTTCGGTTAGACTATTTTCATGCAAGGGCAATGGTTTTCAACAACGTTACAACAGTTAATTAGAATTTCCCGCATTTATAGTTAGTGAAATAAACGATTTCTGTTCACTAAGAAATCTCGATATTTCACTGCTATCTATATATGTTATAATAATGTACTAATCAATATATATATTGTTTTTTTAACAGAAGAACAAATTAATCCTTATGTTCTATTAATGTCATGACTGTGGATTCATTTATTTTCGTGGGTACCAATTTTCGTGGTTTGTTGAAAAAGGATCAGTTCCTCAATTCTTAATTTCATGGTTCTAATGTCTCCAGCATACAGATTTGTTGTAAATTTCCTTATCGTTGGGTATCAAATTTCATGGATGAAGGCTACCCACAAAAACAACAAAAATTGATACCCCACGAATAATAATGAAACCACAGTATCAAATTATGTGCTTCTGTTTTTTTAACACTTACGGTAACATACAAGTTAAGCACGACAAAGGATACTTGGCTCTTTTCTATCTTCATTGACTACTAAAATATCTGTGAAATCCTTCTTCATTGCTTGTGGAATAATCTTCTTCAGATCTAAGCCTCTTCTGTAGTATATTTCTGCATTCGGTAGCATTTTCTTTAATTCTTTACAAAACTTATTGGTTCTCTGAAACAAAAAGGCTAGCTGTTAAAGTATAAAAGGGGTTTCTATTTTAAAGCAAGAATATCTTATAATTGTTTAAGAATACTAACAACCGTACACATGTATATTAAAAATCTGCATTTTAAAGATGGATTCACTTTTTATCTATATGACCCTAATCATATCTTATACATGTTTCTAAAGCTTATTACACTGATTTATACACAAATACAAGAACTAATTTTAGTGCTTTCATCTGACAGTTGTTTTATTTTGTTTTCCAACCTATCAGATGGATATTTGATGATGATGTAGTGTCAGATGTGGTCTCAGGAGTTTTATTTGTGTGACGTTAATTTTGTCATGGCTCTAAGTTTATAAGCAGGATTGTTTTATGTGTTTATTCAAATCCTTCCATGTGCATGAAAATTCATCTTTGGAGCGTGTGTTAGTGTTTAATGCCCTTTATCGATGCACCTGGGCCATGTAGGGCAGTCGGTTTTAATGGTGGAGGAAACTGGAGTACCTGGAGGAAACCACCGACCTCGGGCAGGTAACTGACAAACCTAATCACATATAGTTGGGGAAGTCCCTCCCTTTGAATACAAACAGGACTTGAACACCAGCTGCTAGGTGATCGGCTAGTGATCAATAGTAATGTATTTAAACCAGTGCCTTAGACCACCGGGCCACTCAGGCCTCTTTCATCTTTGGAAAGATTGAATCGGTGGGTTTTTTTTTTTAAATACTTTAAGCCATAGGAATAAATCCTAGATTCTCATGCAAATTTCTTCAAAATAAGGGGCAGGCAGGCAAATTTTATTCTTTATTATCTATCCCTTTAAATAAAAATTTCTGCCATTTTTAAGGAAATCGACCAAAAACAAAAAAAATATTTGTTTTGCATATTATGTTTAACATAATATGCAAAACAAATAAAAATAAATTTGTTTCAGACTGTTGAAAAATTTGGGACCAGAGAGGATGAGAATCTAGAATATTTTTTTATACTGGCCTCATGCATTAAATTAATTTCCATTAATACACAAAGATTAGATACCTGTCTGGGTCTATCACAAGTTGTAATCAGCAGTTTGGGAAGAGTTTCTCTGTTAAAGTATGGAGCAAGTTCATCTGTAGCCTCATCTAACTTGATCTAGATATAAAATATATATATCAATTTAGACCAATAGAGTTAAATAAATTAAAACAATAAACTATATGCATAAACATGATAAACATGATTAAGTTGTATAAAAGTTGAATGCAACATTAAAATTTTGTAGCTAATTTAAGTCATTATAATTGACAAATATCAATACAAGTTATCCTCCAAAGATTATTTCTTTATAAAACATAAAATACATTTTGATTTGTAAATTTAATTAAAATGCAAAAATATACACTAGGAAAAACCCGCGAATTCGCGGGAAAATCAATCGTTGCGTTGCTTTAAAAAAAAGACCCCACAATAAAAAACATTGCATTTGCATGGCCTTACATGAAATTAAAGGTTCTACGGCATTATTAAACTCTAAGTTTTTGGTTTATTATCTTTTATTGTTTGTTATTAAACAGATGTCCAGTGGCAGGATAAGTTTCAATCAATCGCTACGCAACTTTGTCAATTGTCAAAAGCTAATTAAATGGAAAAGTTTTGTGGGAATTTTGTTATTGTCTAAAACAGGGGAAATTATTTCAAACATTGTAAAAGAAGGTGGGGGGACATCAAACCGGCACTGAAGATATATTTGATCGTATAAATTTACATTTCTAACCGCAGACTTTTTTAAATGCGCTACACCAAAATTAAGGTTATACCCCAAAACAAACTAAATGTTTTACAGTCTTTTCATCAATTTCAAATAAACATTAAGCATGAAATTTTCTGTTTAAAAAACACACATTAAGACGGATGATCTTGTGTGGAGAAAAATATCTTGCCGTTTTAAGATTTTTTTTTGGTCTATTTGAAAACATTTACAATTTTCGATCAATCAGATCGCTGCATTCTACCTAAATTAATTTGTTACGTGATGAACAATATAGATCTTTAGATCTAATATCATGGCGCTGATAAAATCTTCTATTTTTTTAGGTTTATCATATCGATTGATTATATAATTCGGTAACAATTTATAACTCATTATTTTTCATTTTCAGATTAAAATAAACTTTTTAGTTTTGGGCGCTTCCAAGCGCATTTCATTTTAGTATGACCATCGGAAACTTATTCATAAATGTAATTTCGGAACGATGACGGCTATAGCTTTTCCGGAACAATTAATTAGGTTAATTAGCAAACTGCGGACATAATTGCATATGTGCTAATGAAATTTTGGAAGGCCACAATCATCTCTTATTTTTGATATATGAAACTTAGTCGTAGCATTTGTTGTTTAGGCTCCAACCCGGCTAACAAAAAACGCTTCGTTATTTAGATTAAAATTAACTTTTTAGCTTTGGGCGCTTCCAAGTGCATTTTAGTATGACCACTGGAAACTTATTCATAAATGTAATTACGGAACGATGACGGCTATAGCTTTTCCAGAACAATTAATTAGGTTAATTAGCAAACTGCGGACATAATTGCATATGTGCTAATGAAATTTTGGAAGGCCACAATCATCTCTTATTTTTGATATATGAAGCTTAGTCATAGCATTTGTTGTTTAGGCTCCAACCCGGCTAACAAAAAACGCTTCGTTGTTTTAGTAGTATAGATATATATATAAAAATTTGAATGACAAAAACTTCACTACAAGTGATGAAAAACAAATAGTAATATCTTTTTTTTTCTCGGTCAGATTGCATTTTTCAATGTGAGAAAATATTTATTTGTTTTTTCCAAATGACATAATGCCCAATCTTGCATCATTTTGGACAGACAGAGAGACCTGAATACTTTATGCCCCCTTCTTTCGTTAATGGGGCATAAAAATATGGTTTACCTCATCATCTTCTGGATTAACCATTGTTTCATCGTGAACTCTCATGTTCTCTATTGTCTTTGGTACTTTCTTTGGTGGTGCCTAAATAGGTAGAAAATAAATTATTTACACCATAATGGATTTATATATATATGTGTGTATATCAATTATGAAGCTGCAATTCTAAAGTTTATAATTACCATGGGTATGATGATAGTAAAACAATTGGTTCACCATACATGTGAAGATTCCATAATGACAAAGCCAGAGATTTAGATTTTTTGGGCTGGAGATTGGACAAAAATCAGGAGATTTTCAATGCCCTTTCAAATTGCAGTGAAATGTAAATTGTGGGCACTAGCGTGCGTCAAAAATACCTGGCTTCACCAATTAATCTCTTACTGAATATGCAGTCATTCGGCCAATTATGGCAATAAACTTTTAATCTACACTTTTACCTGTAAACTTAACATCCTACCTTATTGACATGAGTGACAAGCCTCAAAAACACAGGAAATGTTTAAGGACTGAGTTAATACCTTATTTAACTATAAAATGTGTCTATGAGCCTCAGGATGGCCCTCCCGTTCTTGAAATATCATTGACCCTCAATGTGTATTACCTGGGATATGGACCTTTACCAAGAAATTGATCAAAAGTGTTCATGTGTAAAATATAGGTCGCTGTGACCTTATTTCTGGTGGGTGGTGCCATGTTACCAAGACTCATCTAGTAGTGAAATATTATTGACCCCTAACATGTAGTATTCAAGATATGGACCTTAACCAAGAACTTAACCAAAGTCATTCATGCGTAAAATATAGGTCACAGTGACCTAATTATTTCTAGTGGATGGTGTCACCTTACCCAAGACACATCTAGTGGTGAAATATCATTGACCCCCAACATCTAGTATCCAAGTTATGGACCTTAACCAAGAACTTAACTGAATTAGTTCATGCATAAAATATAGGTCACAGTGACCTAATTTTCATTGGGTGGTGTCATGTTACCCAAGACACATCTAGTAGTGAAATATCATTGACCCCCAACATCTAGTATCCAAGTTATGGACCTTAACCAACAACTTAACCAAAGTCATTCATGCATAAAATATAGGTCACAGTGACCTAATTTCTAGTGGGTGGTGTAACGTTACCTAGGACACATCTAGTGGTGAAATATCATTGACCCCCAACAACCAATATCCAAGATATGGACCTTAACCAAGAACTTAACCAAAGTCATTCATGCGTAAAATATAGGTCACAGTGACCTAATTTCTAGTGGATGGTGTCACCTTACCCAAGACACATCTAGTGGTGAAATATCATTGACCCCCAACATCTAGTATCCAAGTTATGGACCTTAACCAAGAACTTAACTGAATTAGTTCATGCATAAAATATAGGTCACAGTGACCTAATTTTCATTGGGTGGTGTCATGTTACCCAAGACACATCTAGTAGTGAAATATCATTGACCCCCAACATCTAGTATCCAAGTTATGGACCTTAACCAACAACTTAACCAAAGTCATTCATGCATAAAATATAGGTCACAGTGACCTAATTTCTAGTGGGTGGTGTAACGTTACCTAGGACACATCTAGTGGTGAAATATCATTGACCCCCAACAACCAATAACCAAGATATGGACATTAACCAAGAACTTAAACGAAGTCGTTCATGCATAAAATATAGGTGACAGTGACCTAATTTCTAGTGGGTGGTGTAACCTTACCCAAGACCCATCTGGTGGTGAAATATTTGACCCCCAACATCTAGTATCTGAGTAATGGTCCTTAACCAAGAACTTAACCAAAGTGTTACGGACGGACGTATGTACGTAGGTACGTACGGATGGACAAGGGTAAAACTATATGTCCGATCCACATACATGTACGTGGTCGGGCCATAAAAATTGCTATATTCTCAAGTCTTGAAACAACAGAATATTACCATGATTACACAAAAAGTCAAGAGAATGGGAGATAATTAAAAAAGTCAAAATAATTTCTCTCCTGGTAGGAATATCACATGTATGGTTTACTGTAAATGCATCATTGCATGTGTATACAAATGAACATTTTTTTGAATTCATAGCAGATTTCATAAATTCAATATCTTCATGCTAATTACATGCATCAGTCATGTCAGTTACATGTATGTTAACATTTGTGAAAAGAAAAAAATAGCCTGGAATATCACATTTTGATTTCTTTAATGGCTTCTTGTATGTGATTTAAACTGCAGGATAATCAGATACTGGTTTAGATAGTCCGAGATAGCTTTGACGTCCTCGGCATTTTTCCAGCAAGCTGGTGCCGTGGGACGTCAGAGCTCCTTCCATATCAAAAACATGGGATCTTTAGAACTGCTTTGAAAATGTTAAAATAACTCTTACATCAGTCATTTGTAAAATGGTAGATGTAAAACAAGACTAAATTCATATTTGAAAGTATATAGCTTCTAGAAACTACCTGATATAATCCAGTAAAGTAAGAAAAATTTAAGAGCTGATCTTGAACTTCATCAATTTCATCAAGTTCAAGATCAGCAAAATAATGTACAAATTTAGATTATTTTACTTATTCAAGATATTATTCTTTAAAATATGTTATATTTTTATTCTTAATAATAACCAAATGTTTCATTTGAAACCAAAATATATATGCAACACTTATGATAAAGTTGCTTAATTTATCTCGGAAGTGCACAACAAAACTGTTGTGCTAAATCCTCCGTTTTTGATATGGAAGGAGCTCTGACGTCCCACGGCACCAGCTTGCTGGAAAAATGCCGAGGTCGTCAGAGCAATCTCGGACTATGGTTTAGATTACTCTGCTTAAAACAAATATAAAATGCATGTACCTGATCCCCCATTTCTTCTGCTTCTTGCTTTCTTTTCTTCTTCATATCTAGCTTCATCTAAAAGAAAGAGATAGAAATTCCATACAACATTGTACAAAATTCTAATAAACATATAAATGTTCACATCTTTAAATATCTGGTGTTTATATTACAAAGTAAAGATAAAACAACTTACACTTACACTCTACATGTACACAATTCAAATATATTTTGTACTTTTTGTTGGATAATAACATATACATTGTATTTCTCTTACAAATATAATATACCATAGCATCTATACCAATGACTGAATATGAACTGTACATGTGATACAGAACAATTTAGACAAAATTCAGTCATACTTTTTTTTATATAACATGTATAAGGGAATAATCAAAAGTAAATATTTTGTACTTTTTGTTGGATAATAATGTATAAAATGTATTTCTGCAAATATATACCATAGCATTTAAACCAAAGACTGAATGTTTACTGTACATGTGATACAGAACAATATGGACAAAATTTAGTCTTACTTTTTTTATATGAAGAATTATTCCACTCAGGCTTACTAAAGCCTGAACATTCAAGTTATATTTCTCGTAGTCCAATATGGGTGGCCAGGTGCTTAAGGCACTAGACCTTTAATCATGAGGTTGTCACTGCTGTGGGTTAGATTTTCTTATACATGTTATAGGTAACATGAACCAACCCAATCGCAATTGATGGTTTTGCTGGTTATATTTCTCGTAGTCCAATATGGGTGGCCAGGTGCTTAAGGCACTAGACCTTTAATCATGAGGTTGTCACTGCTGTGGGTTAGATTTTCTTATACATGTTATAGGTAACATGAACCAACCCAATCGCAATTGATGGTTTTGCTGGTTATATTTCTCGTAGTCCAATATGGGTGGCCAGGTGCTTAAGGCACTAGACCTTTAATCATGAGGTTGTCACTGCTGTGGGTTAGATTTTCTTATACATGTTATAGGTAACATGAACCAACCCAATCGCAATTGATGGTTTTGCTGACTGACGACCATCATGACCATGTAAGGACATCATGTATGTGATAGTCCGTCACTAATATTTCTGTCTGTACAAACGCTCGCTTAGAGTTTATGTTGTCTGTTAACTTATGTACACATACAGATTTAAATATGTGGGTACTCTCCAACATTAAACACTTAAAAATACCTACATGTAGATTGCTCAGGCTCTTTTTCCACACAAGCTGAGCCATGGGACTATCTCGCCCTTAATAGCTGAGGTTCTTAGCTCTTTATGGTCCTTTTGATATATAAAAACAAATATCAAAAGGACCATAAAGAGCTATGAACTACAGCTAATCTTGCCTAAGACTATATTTCTCATGCAGTGTAACCATAATACATTGTAGTCCCAATCAACATGGCAGATGATTAATGGGAAGTTCATAGTCATGAATATAGGCTAAAAGCCTCTGGAGCCACTGTTAACTTCAGACTCACTGTGTGCCATTAGTCGTCCAGCTCATGACACACCTCTGCTACAGTTGCCTGCTCCAGTTACAGATGTACCCGACACAGGAACCTTCATCAGGGCTGTCAAGTTTTTATGAGCTGCATGCGTGAGTTTTGACAAAAAATTGAAAGATCAAAGGAAAAAATTAAAAGATCAAAGAAGTTTGCCGCAAAATTGCCGACTAGATGCGTGAGTCTCACGTGAGTTGCGTGACACTTGACAGGTCTGCTTCATCCACTGCATGGAGGTTCTTGTCGAATTTAAGGTTCTTCTAAATGAAAAATGGCTGCCATGCATTGTCAATACAAAACTTTAAAAAAATACACAGATTAAGCAAATGATGTATTTTGTTCAAAACCTGTCTAATTAGATTTAACTTACCATTACCCAGAGCAAGCTAGCATTTAAAATCCCACAATGAGTCTTAATTTAATTTTATTTACATAAACATGTAAGGTGCGTCTGATTACTATCCTACTATTCGAGCACACCCTTACAAATACTTTATATTTTACCTTTAAAGACAGTTTTTATATGATATTATTTCTAGCTTGCTTTAGGTAAGATTGTAATACATTCATTTCAATATGATTTTAGCAAAATACTTATTTCATCAAGGCTGTGTATTTTTTGAATGTTTTGTATTGACAATGCATGGCAGCCATTTTTCATTTAGAAGAACCTTAAGAGACTTTGATAGTCCCCAGATTTGGTAGTATTTAAAAATACAGAATTCGGACCAAACCCCCACCCCCCACCCCCACTTCCCTGTTCATACCCTTCTGCAACTGTCATGCTTTTGCTTGCTAAATTTGTTGACAGAAATACTAGTATATACATGTACTGTACATGCCCTGTAAGATCTAACTGTATTTTTGAAATATCTCATACCTTTCTCTTTTCTTTTTTCAGTTTTTTATATGCCTCATTACGTAAAATTTTGTTTCTAATGTTCGAAATATTTCTTGGAGGAACAGTTTGTACAGTTTCTTCTTCATCTTCTGATTCCACGTTTTTCTGTTGTCGTTTGGCAGCCATCTTTATTTGGCAATAAGGGGGCAACTATTTTCGTCATATGAAAAATATGGATAAAAATTATTGCAATTCCATTCAAATGTTTATAATAAAGAAAATAAATTAATATTTTAAATGACTTTAATAAATTGTACAAAATTAAATGCCAAATATTATTTTATTAATAAAATTTGTATCAATTAGCTTCAGATAAATACAGAGATCAATGTTTACCCCCTGTCCTTTTACAGTACAGAGCAGATTTAACATATCAAGTGCGCGGTGTTTTCACGGAGGTCCGCGTGGAGGGCGTTTGATTGAAGCAAATATGTTTGTGGCGATATGTTAACTGTTAATATGGAGTAGGCATTGCCTAAATGCGAGCATAGCTAAAAGGGACTACGTTTTGTTTATTTTCCAATATTTCCAATTGCTTATTTTGGGGCGAGATGGTATGGGGCGATTAAGCTTCGAGACACGTTAGTTTCGTACGTGCATATAACCAAGCAGCTTATGTGTATTTATTATTTTAAGAATATTATTTTCTTGTAAAAAGCGCAATTTATTATTTTTTTAAGCATTATTTCTTTTCTTATCAATTTTTTTAACATTCACTCCGGTCCTGTAAAAATAATAACCCTTTCCGGACCATAAAAAATCTAAATCAGCATTAGCAAATTTCTCGCGGAAACAAATACCGTAGAGCTCTCCGCTCGAGCGGGCACGAAAATGCTCGCTATAACTTACCGTTGTCGGGCCATAACGTAGAAAGGGAAAGAGTTGTAGACTGAATTATTTTTATAACTGCAGAGAATTACTCAGTTAAATGACTCATTTTAACCACTTTCAAAATTGATAACTTAATATTAAATTCATACTAAAAAGGAGGACTACATGAAAATATACTGGGCATAAAGTTTATTTTGACCATGAATATTAGTATCAGCTGTATTGAAATCAACCAACTTTGTGTCCAGAAACTGCGAATAACCCTTTTGGGATATATTTTGTATTACAGCCAATTACAGTTTAGATCGGATACACTATATACACGGGTTCTCTGACATTTTTTAAAATTGGCTGCAACCAAAATCTATCCCCAAAGACGACAGACCTGAAATTATCAAACTAAAATTAGTTTTCATTTGTTTTCAGGATAGACTAACCGCCTTATAGCGAGCATAGCTCGTAAGCGGGCACGAAGTGCCCGCTCGAGCGGAGAGCTCTACGGTATTTGTTTCCGCGAGAAATTTGCTAATGCTGATTTAGATTTTTTATGGTCCGGAAAGGGTTATTATTTTTACAGGTCCGGAGTGAATGTTGAAATGATTTATAAGAAAAGAAATAATGCTTAAAAAAATAATAAATTGCGCTTTTTACAAGAAAATAATATTCTTAAAATAATAAATACACATAAGCTGCTCGTTTCGTCTTGGTTATATGCATATACGAAACTAACGTGTCTCGCAGCTGAATCGCCCCATACCATCTCGCCCCAAAATAAGCAAATGGAAATATGGGAAATTAAATGATAGCGATAGCCCTGAATGTCGACATTTAGAACAAAAAAAGTAGTCCCTTTTAGCTATGCTCGCATTTAGGCATTGCCTACTCCATATTAGCGAAAGTTAATCTATGATGTCCGAGGCGCTAAGGTGCCGCGACAGTAATTCTTACTAAGATACATACTACAGACCCGTTATAGCCAAAGGTTAGTCTATAATGTCAGAGGCGCTTGTGACAGCAAATCTTACTAAGATCACATGAATTTGCTTCCCTCTATCAATAACTTGTTAGAGTCAATGTGCGGCTGAAAAAAAAAACACAATGGAAATACTACTTTCACGATTTTCTATGAGACATCTTATAAATCATAGGAGATATCTTATAAAAATCTATGAGATATCTTTTCAGAGGAATAAATCAACGGCGTGCCATAAAATATATAAGATATCTTATAAACTTAAAAAAATATATCACATCTTTTATAAATATCTTTATTTGCAAAACATAAAAACCCTTACGAATTTTACGTGCTCAGCAAATACAAAACTGTCACACACAAATAACATTTACAGAAATAAATGGGTTTATTTATATGCGAAAAAAAAATTAATAAAAAAGATGGTGAAACGAAAATTCCTTGATCAATATAGACCTCATTTTCGCAACTCTAAAGATTGCATTTTGAAATTCAAATCAATGATAAATTGGGCACTATATCCATACCATAATTTAAAATAAATAAAAAGTTTATTGGTAGAGTCAAGCTGGTTAAAATGTGGGTATTCAGTGCATGTCATGTTAAAGAAGTTATATCGTATGTCAACATTTATTTGGAAGTTCAAAAAGAAATGATTCTCGTTATCTAAGACCTTGCATTTTATAAGATGTATATTTTATGGCACACAATATTTACTTTGATTCATAAAGATATCTCCAAAAATGCTATACAAACTATCAAAAGTCTACGATTTAAAGTTGCTGAGAAAAATATTTGACCCTGAAAATTGATGAAGTGAAAAAGTAAGTCGGCTCGTTAAACAGGAAATAGATAATCGACATACCTGAAAAAATAGCCCACTATTCGGGACCCGCCTACCTGAAAAAAAAATTATCCCCCATTTTGTATCCACCACTTGACAAAATATAACCAGTAAACAAATATTTGAAATCGGACCAATAAAAAAGTTGCAATTTTTGCCCCTTTTTGGGCCCCTTCTTTCTAAATGAAAAAAGGGGTACCCCCAAAAATCGATCCCATGTGTGTTTTAACGGTAATGCTTAGCATTGTCAAATTTCATAGCAATTGGCCAACCAGTATCGAAGTTATTGTGCAAACAAATACAAAATTTAAATTTTTGACCCTTTTTGGGGCCCTAATTTCTAAACGAATAAAGGAAGGACCCCCAAAATCCATCCCATCCACATTTTTATGGTATAAAACATTTAAGAAAAATTCAACAGCATTTGGTTAACCAGAACAAACATTATTGTGGGAATAAACAAAAAAAGTAGCATTTTTTTGCCCCCTTTTGGCCCCTAATTTCTAAACAAAAAAGGGAAGACCCCAAAAATCAATCCCATCTATCCTTTTACTTTAAAGAACATCATTGTCAAATTTCATAGCAATCGGATAACTAGAACTAAAGTTATCGTGTATACATTAAAGTTAACAGACAATGACACCGCGGACGACGACGACGACGACAGCATCATACCATTATCACAATTTTTTTGCGGTCGTATAAAAACCTATTCGATTAATAGTTGCTGAAAATTACTCTACCCTGAAAATTAAGTGAATAAAATCTAAGTCGGCTCATATCAAATAGGAAGTAGATGAAACGTATCATCGATCCACCATATGGGACCCCTACCTGAAGCTACTTACCAAATAGCAAAAACCTACGGTATAGTTGCTGAGAAGTCTGTAATAAGAATTTTGATCAAAGAAGGACTCTCGGACTCTCAGACTCTCAGACGGACGAACGGACGGATCAGTCAACAACATACATTATACCTTCGCAACTTCGATGCGTGTGGTAGAATCATTGCAATCGATTCGCTTCTAATTGGTATAGAGAAATTGGTTATAAGAAAAATACGTGACCGTAGCACAGGGGCTTGCTCCCGGCATTTTGGGTCGAGAGTCAAAGTGCGATCTGCCTGAAAAATCACGTCATCAGTGCGACCAGCTATAGAAACTCCAAATGTCAGAAGCAAGCTAGCAAGCCAATGTGATCGGTAAAATTCAATTAAGCAACTTGACCGACAGGAAAATTGCAACACAGATTAATATTGAAATTACAATCATTTCGGCCGGATTTCACGGAGTGAAAAATAATCCGGGTTATAAAATAGTGAATGTCGGATGGGGAGGAGGGGAAATTTCCTATGTTTTCACAACAGCTACTAATCACAGCCGCTTGATATTTTGGTAACTATATCAGTAGCACCAGGATAGGACCCCATAACGTGGGATTTGATTTCGGGTACTTCCTGTTTATCGAAATCCGGCCATTTTTTACTTTAACAGATTTATTTATCAAATATTAAATTGATTAAAAAAAAATCTTTTTAACCACGGAATTGTCTTTAAATGCTTATATATAACCATGGAGTTATTATATATAAATTTAAATATTTAATTCTGTATATTTTACAGACAAGACCCTCCATGGTATGAGAGACAGTTCAAGTAAATTAGACATGACTCTGATGAGGCTTTCAATGGGTTAAGGCTCTTTGGGGGACAAATAAAAGTTTGTACAAAATGAGACTATTCCAAATGGGAAATAAGTTGTTTACTTAAATGTTTTAAATCTCCTCTGAATGGACTTCAAAAACACATTTGCCCACCAGGTGAGGATTCGGGTTCCTGTGAGCCTCTTGTTACATTTTACTATTTATCACACACCTCCCCACTTGACATCTCTTCTGCTGTATTCTTGTGTTTAACAATGGTTCGGCATGTTCATATCATCACACAGTAAATGTCGTTAAAATTGCACAACAAGAGGCTAATTGAAATTTATATTTGTTATAACTAGTTTTTATGCCCCATCTACGAAAGTTTGTCCCAAACGTTGCTGGATGGGACATTGTATATTGTCTTTTGAATATTATAATTCTTGTTCTGTCGAACATTTAAGCAAGCGGGCATTACTAGTATAATGTTATAATATAAATAGTTATATAGGGAAAACTGGAAAAAAATATACATTTAGTTACTTTTAAGGACCAAGACACTTATAAGGGATAACATGACTGAAGTCTTCGATCTGTAGCGCTTTTCATGCTGGAAAAGAAGAGTTGCTCAATTTTTTTTATACACCCTCAGATTTTTCGCAGTGATGACCCCTTTTGTACTGTTTTGGTAGAGGCCGATGAAGTGACCAAGCTCCAAGTAGCAGCCAAACTTGGTATTGTTGTTCATTATCATAAGGTGCCTAGAACTGATTTGGAGACTTTTGATTTGTCATAAAACATGACCACCATGGCTAAAAATAAAACATAGGGGAAAGTGCAGGTTTTTTTTTAAATAACCCAAAAACGGGTACAGAGGGTATAAGTGATCAGCACCTCAACATCTACCTGCCGTGCAATTTTGAGGAAGATCCAACAACCCAATAGCATTTAGGTTTTATGGCCTTTTTTATCTCACCTGGCCGAAGGCCATGTTAGCTTTTGCCGTCCTCCGCCCGTCGTTCAACTTTTCAAAAATGTTCTTCTCTGAAACCGCTTGGCCAATTGTAATTAAACTTGGTAGCTGTCCAGCTTATATTTACTTTTATGAGTTATTTCCCTTAGAACGTCGAAATTGGCCATTTTCACAGCATTTCTTAATTACATTAAAACCGTTATCTCCTCTGAGACGTACCTTAAATCTAAACAAAAATTGGAACCAAAATTGGTATAGTAAATTGTTTATTAGCATTAGATGTATTGAACTGATGTGGGAATTTTAGATTGGTTGTAAAACATGGCCACTGTGGCTAAAATTAGAACATAGGTGTAATTTGCAGGTTTTTTTATTTTGCTAACAACTCAAAAAACGGTGACAGAATTCTAATGGAGAACAAAAGTGTTCTGTACCTCAAAATCTACCTGCTCTGAAATGTTGAAGATCAAACGACTTATGTAGGAATTATTGCCCTTTTTGATAATTTTTTGTTGTTGTTGCAAACTTTGCACCTATAAATGTATTAAGCTCAGTAGCTTAACAAGAATTAACACTAAAGTATGTCTCGCCTGCCGGCACCATCAGAAACAATTATTCTTTCTTACTTCCACTATATTTTGAATTTACATGGATTTTCAGTTTCTGAGATCAAAAGATGTTTATAGAACTTAAACATTGCAAATATATGCAATAAAATAATCAAAGTCACTCAACCAGAAAATCAAGGTCAAGGTCAAAAGATGGGGATGCAACTGTGCTAAGCTACTACTGGGGCATATGTATACCAAGTTTCATCAACCTAGGACCTATAGTTCTTGAGATATGGAGGTGCTCGCAAAACTTTTCCATTGCTATTATATGTATTGAAAATTGTCAAAGTCACTCAACCGAAAAATCAAGTTCAAGGTCAAAAGATGGGGATGCAACTGTGGTAAGCTAATACTGGGGCATATGCATACCAAGTTTCATCAACCTAGGACCTATAGTTCTTGAGATATGGAGGTGCTCGCAAAACTTTTCCATTGCTATTATATGTATTGAAAATTGTCAAAGTCACTCAACCGGAAAATCAAGGTCAAGGTCAAAAGATGGGGATGCAACTGTGCTAAGCTACTACTGGGGCATATGCATACCAAATTTCATCAACCCAGGACCTATAGTTCTTGAGATATGGAGGTGCTCATAAAACTTTTCCAAAAAGTTAACGCCGCCGTCGCCGCCGCCGTCGCTGCCTCCGCCGCCGCCGGTAAAGCAACACCTATGTCCCGCTCTGTTTCGCAGGCGAGACAAAAACTATATATGATATTTGAGAAATTTAAATTGCATATTGTTCAGCACTACATAATGTACAAAAAAAGTAAGATTCTACGTTGTAGGACCATTCCTTTTAGGAGTTATTTCCCTTAGAACGTCAAAATTTATCATTTCCACAGCATTTCCTCATAAATACATTGAATAATTCTAGATATCACAGTCACTGAGAAACAGACTTAACATAAAAGACTGAACACAAAAAAGAAAACGTAAAGGATGATTGCTGGTCAGTATTTGAGATTTCTGTCAATTTTTTCGGAATCCTCTTGATTTTACCATTAAAATGGTGATAATTATTTTGCCCACTAACCCCCCCCCCTTTTTTTTTAATTATTATTGATTAGAGCATAAAGGGCTAAATAACAAAGTTTTATAAATTGCTTGTTATTTTTTATAGATTTTTACACTTAAACAAGTCTAATGTAAAACCTATGAAAAAGTCAGAGAAATCTTTTCCCTGCAAAATTTTGAACGCTTTATATCTTAAAAACGAGGTCGGTGACCTATGAATTTTTTAAGCTGATTTTGTACCTTTACCTATGGGCTATTCATTAAAAATATCAATTAAGAGACCTTGTTAATTTTAAACTGACCAGCGATCATCCTTAACTCCTCTGACACCTTCAGTCCAATTTGAACCAAACTTGATATAGTTGTTTATTGACATTTGACGCATAGAAAAGATATGGAGATTTTTGATTAGTTGTAAACGGTGACAGATATTTAAATTCTGATGCAAATACAAAAGTGATCAGCACCCCAAGAAATTTTGAAGAGGATCCAACAACCCATATTTAAGAAATTCAAAATACATATTGCTCAGAATACTAAGATATGCAAAATATATGAAACAGAGTCGAAGTTGTACACACTGTAGGATCACAGGCGTTTGGGTCCAGGATTTTATTTTATTATAAATAACGTGTATATCAAAATTTTCTTCTCGTCTATATACTGTGGAAATAGTATATAGACAAGATGAAAATTTTTATATACACGTTATTTATAATAAAATAAAATCCTGGACCCAAACGCCTTTGTGTAGGATCAGAGTTATTCCCCTTATAATGGCTAAAGAAGAAAATAAAAGCTTTCAATTGCTTAAATAGTTTACCCTACATTTTACTGCATTAAGTTAAACCATGTTGTCAGAAGACCCCTTAACAAAAGTTATGATCCTTCAGTGTCAAATAGTTTTTGCTTATAAAAGCCTATAGGTCAGGCATATATTAAGACAGGTAATTCAGGCTCATGGGAGCCTCTTGTTTCCAGGTTTAATAGGGTAAATTAGAATTTCTAAAAATGACTAATATTTATGGTCTTTATATATGCTGTTTTGTAGTAAACACTCTTCATTATAAGAAATTCTTTGAACATATTATATACCCACTCAAAGGACTATACTGCAATCACTTCGTATGTCTGTCTGTCTGTGAATCTGAGAACAGGTTTCTTGTTTTACTGATTTGATAAATTTCAAATTGAGTACACTGCTATTCACTATGGTTTCTTCTGTGTTTTCTTTTTCAAGCTCAGTGAGGCATTTCCTTCTTGATTTTAGAGCCAACTTAGACTAGTTTAAGGGTCAAGAAGTGCACATTTTAATTATATACCGGTATATATTTCTCAAATTTTGCCAAATGATTGATTTCAGATCTGGCATAAGCACAACCAGTTGTACTCTGACTGACAATAAATAATACTGTTAAACTTTTATGACAAGAACAGAACTCCTGGGTCCCCTGTCGAGCGGCAATAATTCAAAGTCTGATCGCTAAAAGGGGCATAACTTCAACACAAATAGTTATAATAATGGTAGCCTAAATTTGAACTTGTCCAAGAGCACTGTGTATAATTTCACAAACATCCATTTAAAATTGTAAGCTTGACAGCACTTACAAAAGTATGATGGATACATTAACCTCATTTTCATGGTCAAAGGGGTACAACTTCCACAAAAAAATGTTGCACAGTACACAAATTTAAACTTGTAAAAGCTATTATTTTTACACGTATAAACATTCGGTATAAATTAAAACTAGATGGAGCCTTCCCCGGAAGGCATATGTGGCCTGCGTAACTATGTTTGTTCGCCAAACAGGAAGTATATCAAGAGGCTGTGGCATGTAGTTGCCTGGAAAACTGCGACGAAAATTTGGCATCAATGTCCATTATACACATGTATATAAAAGTTTAAGTATTCGTCAAACAGGAAGTAGTTATTTTTCGGGCATAAAATCGCTTTACACCTTATAGAACTATGTGATGAAGCTACATACCAAATATCAAGAGGCTGTGGCATGTAGTTGCATGGAAAACAGTGACGAAAATTTGGCATCTATGTCCATTAAATATAAAACATTAAGTATTTGTCAAACAGGAAGTGGTTATTTTTCGGGCATAAAATCGCTTTACACCTTAAAGTACTATGTGATGAAGCTACATACCAAATATCAAGAGGCTGTGACATGTAGTTGCCTAGGAAACTGCGACGGAAATTTTTGTGACGCCGCAGGACGAAGCCGCAGGACGACGACGCAGGACGACGCAAGACGACGGATAGTGCCAAAGTAACCCCTATATGTCGCTTCTGCAACTCGTTGCAGGCGACATAAAAATTTCTCAAAAATCCATTGAGAATTGTAGGCGTGAGAGCACTTACAAAAGTGTGACAGACTCACGGACAGACGGGTATCAATTTTTGTTGTTTTCTAGAAGGTGCCTACTAACCAAATTTATTTTCTTATGATAAGGAAATACAACATTGCTTTGGTGTAGAATAAAGAATTTGAATGTAAAACCAACACACTGAAACTTTTTTAAATGCACGAAAATTGGAATCCGCAGAAAGAAAAAATCCAAAGTCTTCAGAAATGAATATTATTTATCACAATAGTGGAAAATTTCTTTCGGTCTCTTAGTTTAATAGATAATCAAAATGTTTGGTCTGGTGGTATTGACCAAAAATTTTTTTACAAGATCTATATATACATTGTATTTTCCCCATTTATTTTATGGAAACTTTGCCTCACATTGGTTTTGTGATTAAAAAAAACCAGACTTTGTAACTGAATGAAACTACCTGCCAGGCCAAGTGGCGAGGCAGATTTGAGTAAAGACTAAATTATATGAAATGAAAAAAGATGTCAATTTTATTGTGCTTTCCCTCTTCAAATAACATAAATAAAAAAAAAAATAATACAAGTATAAACAGAGAAAAATAAATAGCAAATACATGTACTATATACAACATTATGAAGATGTGATCATTTGTAATCTTTTAACATTCACATCTAAAATTGTAATTTTTGAACAGAAAAAAATTATATACTTGTACATACTACATGTACTAGTTGGAACATAACATTACAATGAAAATCTCAAATTACTGTATATACATGTAAGTTTGATGGACTCATTCTACTGAACTTCTAGAAACTCTTTAATGTAAGTGCTCTAATAGTACAAAACTTTGATGATGCATTTTGCTAGCACTTGTTTATCAATAGAAAAGCTGTTTTGGTGTGTTGTTACATAAAAATATAAAATAAAGAAAACTGACAAAACAGCAAACTTAAAATGACAAAAACTATAATCAAGTTTAAACAAAATCTTTAAAAAAAACTACCTCGTAAAAATTATATAGAGAAAACAGAAAGAAATTTGTGTAAATTTGTCAATTGTTTTGATCTTATATTTTTTTTATATTTTGACAATTCAATTACATGTAAGAATGAAAATTGAGCACTTGCACCTTACAAAATCAAAGTTACAATTTATCTTCATTGTTTCACTATTTGTTTAGTCCTTTGTTTATTGACAGTTCTCTTTTGTTGTTGCTTTGGTTGTTCAGAATTCGTTGTCTGTCCTTTTACACTAGTGGCAACGTCTTGGGGTCTTTGGCTTCCTTCTGGCTGTTTACTATTTTGATCAGCAAATTTCGGATTTTGTTTATTAGAAGCTTGATCAGCTTGATCTTTAGTCTTTTCTTTTGCATTTGATAATTGTGGTGACAATTGATTAACAGGTTGGGACTTTGGATTTTCTTTTTGAGCCTGTGGAATATTTTGAACTGGATTTCTTGTTGTTATCTGTTTTATTGGCTGTGTGATATTTGATGGATTTTGGATAGTTGTTGGTGGTGGAATGTGGAAAAAATATAACTGAAAATAAAATAATGCTTAAAATTAGTTATGGAAAGTTAGCTCATGTAAAACAGATGCTTAAGGTTAAAAAAAAAATTGATAGTATAACTAATGAGGGGTGGCAAATATAAATTTTAATGTCAAGAGTCTCAAATAACGCCAGGATTCAACAAGTGAGCAGAACTTGTTCCGGACACGAGTTGAATCCCCTAGCATAATTTGACACAAGTGACAATAAAGTTGATATTCATCACCCTGAATTAGTTATACTATTTGTTATACAGATAATTTGGATAAACGTGACAAATATATCATCAAAATAATGAAAACGAAAGAAATTATTAATTGATATATTGTGTATTGCACACTAATCTATGTAACATATTTTTCGCGGGAAACTTCATGAGGGTTAGTTAAATTTGCACACAAGTTAGATAAATCCTGTAATTAACCCATGAAAATCTAGAACTTTATTGAACTCGGCAATCAGGATATTTCATCTATATCTATAAATAATCTAAATTATTATTTTCTTTTAATTTATTTCTATAGTTCCTTGATTTTTCTTTCAATACACTGGTTGGCGCCAAAAAACTAGTTTAACCCCCCCACATTTTAATGTGCCTGTCCTAAGCCAGGAATCTTTATCAAAGCTTATGTTTGTATTTAGTCGAATTTTTGTTAATTGTTTTTTGTCAAGAAGAGGGTCTTTCAATGCACTTTGGGATTGGGCTTGAATCATATGAATTTTATTTTCAATCCAGGGGCCAATTGAAAAACAGCGAGCAGCGACCGCTGGTCACATTGAAGGCTGCTGGCTGTTTTCCATTGTGGATATTTAAAATATACGTTTATAATGTAGGTTGTGTCGCGTACACTTATTCCACATCTCATTTTCTTCTACTTAATACAGTCATGTACATATTAAGAACCTCAGCCTAAAGCCCTAAGAAGCTTATCTATTGTTTAAATTTGTTTTAAATCACTTGCATTTTTTTTTTTTGTTACACATGTATATGCACTTGTTGCTTAATGGTAAGATGTAACTATTTGTCTATATCTTGCTGTTTTTTATTACAGATTTTGAAATTGCTATTTTGATGAATTTTGTGTCATATGTAGTCATAATGCATAAAATATTATTGCTATAATCATAACTGATATTTTTCAACAATCAATAAATACATTATTTGAAAAGTTTTGTCTTATATTTTGACAAGTCTGGTATCAAAATGACCAGTCATGTCTTAGATCAATACTTTTGGTTTCTGACCTGCCAATGGTTTGTTTCAAATGTTGCTGATGATGAGTTTACTTCTAGAAATATCAATATACAGCATAACCAAATTTTTGTACCTGTTTTGGTATTGTATTTTATAATAATTGTTAATTTTTTGACAGGTGTATATCAAAGTTTTTATTTTAGTTCATTTCCAATCGGTGATATTGTAAGCTTACTTACTTTAAATCCTACTGCCAATGAGGCATGCAATACAAATACCACAACAAGTAACAACCATGTATACTTTTTGGTAGTCTCTCTGACCGCTGGGAGGAAAATTATAACCAACACCCCTCCTGATAGTAAAGTTCCCATGATGACTAAAATCCACTGAAACCATGTAAACTGTACCACCCATAATATCTGAAAATACATCAATAACATTGCATTTGAGAGAATGTTTTCATGTTCTCTTAGTATTATGAATTAATAAAGGTTATCACAAAATTACCAAACTTATCATGTTTATGAATTAATTTATGGATAATTTTTTGCATAAAAATTATATTGTATTGGATTTAAAATTGATGTACTTGATTTTTACATCAGTCAATAGATTCTTCTAAGCTATCTGTTATTAACAGTGAGTGTTCTCAAGAGAGTTCCTCTATGTCTCTTTTTTAAAATCTATATTTCTCAAGTTCTCTCTTGTTAAAATGAACTTTTATCGATTTGAATTTTACTTGTATTATGATTGTGCTTTGTTATGGATTATCAATAGGAGGGTTGGGCTTAAAAACTTGTTAAACCCCACTACATTTTTATGTGCCTGTTTTAAGCTAGGAATATTTACCAAAGCTTATGTTTTATCATTGCCAGTAAAGTAACACATATGTCAGGCTCTACTTTGTAGGCGAGACAAAAAATGTCAAATTTTTACTTACAGAAATTGGAATGAAAATAGCTAATGAGTATCCATATGCACAGAGTATTTCTAGAAATGTATAACCAATCTGATTTCCTGTCCACCACAGGAATCCAAAAATAGAAGCTGGGACAACCCACCAGTAACTAAAAATAGCTGTAGCAGCAAATGATACTGAAAAATAAATTGCATTTGTATGTACAAATTTTACAGATTAAGTATCTACTCTTAACTGGATATCCAGTTTGATGAAAACTTTTATAATAGGTCTAGGATATGTTACAGTGTTTTTATAAAGTGAACAATGATATTTTTAAGGAAAATATGTTTAATTGTAATAGTTATTGTCACTGTTTTAGAGAAATCAATGTTTAAATGAGCAATTGAAAAGATGAAATATAGGTTTTGGTATACATGTACATGCTTTATAAAGGGACTTTTTCTCTAAAATGGCAGCATATTTTATCAAAATGGATGAAAATAAAAAAATAAAAATTTGCCCGCCAGCCCCATATTTTCAAGAAATTTGGATGAGAACCTAGAAATTATTTTATTATGGCCTAAACAAGACATTTATTATACCTTTATGGAAATCATACTTCCAGTTGTAAGTGTCACTGCTTCCAATGGAGAGATAATTAGCTAAGTTTCCTGCGATTGCAGTTGTAAATACTAAGGTTGTACAGATCCAAAATGGCCCTGAAATAAAAGGAAATATTAGAATAAGTTTTGTACTTAAAGTGAACTCTTGAGTTGTAGTATTTTCAAATCAAATTTGTATCTATTTGTAGTAGTATATGCAAGCTAAATGTCTTCAATGGTGAGATGTTATGACTTAAAATTCTTATTACTATCAAAAATATGCAGACTTTTTTGTAGTGTTAATGTACAGTCTATGGAAAAAGGATTTGAGATTCACTTGCCCAAATCCTTGATTTTTAGTTTTTGTTCTATTTATCCAATACAACATTCCTGTGAATTTTAATTGCCCAGAAGGACTTTAACTGGTCAGTGCTAATTTTACAGACTGCATGTATATGTTGCTGTTTGTGCTTATTTTTGGATAACAATTGACAGATGCCATATAGCGAGAAATTTTCGTGAGGTTCTAATTTTCGCTATATTCGCGACCATTATTCTATTGCCAAATATTGAACCAGCGTAATATATAATCAATATTAGTTTGTATAGAAAAAATAATGAAAATGCGAAACTAAATGTCTGCATAAATAAAAACCAGCTCATTTTATATGAAATCGCAAATTTTGAAGGCCGCAAAAACTACCCGCTATACATTAATTTCATCAAATGATATAATTTGCTTGATACAAAATTAAGATTAATATCAAAATCAATAATCTTACAAGCTGAAATATTCTTTCTTGACTGATTACACAAACAGACATATGGAACAGTTTTCCAATACATTTAAATTTGTAATTTAGACCATGAAAAAAAACCTTCTTGTTGTTATTCGTGTGAAAAATGACTTATATAGACGATCTTCCAAAAGTGCAATTCCGTAACGTTCCGGATGTTAGAATAGGGGTGACAAGAGGTCAATGGGGGTAAAATGGCAGCTTTTTTAGAAGAGAGCACAGGGACTGAATTATTCTATCAATCTATTAAATGTGTTTTCTAATGGAAAACAATCAAACATGAAATGAATTTATTTGTTTCACTAGGAGGGTCCTTTCAAACCAATTCATTTACACTTAAATAATGAAATTTTAAAATTCCCTTTTACGCGCAATTGACGTCGGCAACCAGTTATCCAGTCATTTGAGGTAACATTTCGACAATTACCAAATAAATCGAAATTGGAAGATCGTCTATTGCATAAGTTGTCTGATTATATCTAATTTCAAGCAACTAAAAACCTGACTATAGTTGTTTCTCTCAGACAAATCAGTTTCATTCTTCTACGACAAAAAATCAAAAGTATTTTTAAAGCTCAAGGAAATCACAAAAATATACCATATAAATCTGGATTAGGTCTGATCTTGGTCTTAAGATAATTCCTATTGGGATGTGGAATCATAGACCCTAGCACCCTGTATAAGACATCTGTGCTTTCCACATCAAAGAACTGTTGGTAGTACTCAAATGTCCAGAATGAAGTTTTAGATTCAGGTTTTTCCTCCTTCAGTAACTGAAGTTAAAATAAAAGAAATAAAAAATAATTTCTGCTAGATTTTTTGTATGTATAAAATTCAATCAAAGATACAAATGTACTCGTAAATATACTGTGAATTCATTTATTTTCGTGGGTACCCCTTTTCGTGGTTTGATGAAAAACTATCAGTTTGTGGATTCTTGAATTCATGGTTTGGAAGTCTGCAGCATACAGATCAATGATAAATTCCTTTTTCATTTGGTATAAAATTTTGTGGGTCAAGGCTACCCATGAAAACAACAAAAATAGATACCCAACGAACATGACGATTAAAAATGAAAGCACAGTATTTGAAATATAATTTAATATTAATAGTATCAATTACAACTGTACATCATGTAATGTCATGCATGTTACCTCACCTGAATAACTTTCTGCAACAAAATGCGGTTCTGTGAACTTTAATGGCATGAAATTTTAGAACATTTTAGCTAAAGGCACATGTAAGGAGATACAAAGTTTTTTCTATTATAAGAGAACATTTTAAGGAACATTTAATCACTTTCATTTTCAAGTGAGTCACAGTCTCCAAAATTTTGTAATAGTTATAGTAGTAATGCAGGACCATTGAGATTGTAACTTTTATCATCTTTATATGGTAGATTTTTATATTGAAGTAATTAAATATTTTGTACTTCTTTATTATTAAGTTTTCGACATTGTATCATAATTCAGTATTTCTACAAGACTCTTTATATATTGAAATTATAGCGACTTGGCTTTTATTATAATTTTTGTGTGTGTGTATTAAAATATATCAAGACTCTTTATATAAAATATTTGGCTTTTATCATTTTAGCATTAATTTAGTGTTAAATACCTCAGACTTGTCATACACGTCATCTTCTTCTGACTCAGCTGTTGGTGGAAAATCTGTGAATGTATGTGTCTGTACTTTCCCCTTGTTCTGAGGAAAATCTACAAAACATAGAATTCAATTATAACTTAACATGAAATTGTTATAGTACTAAATGCATATATGTATTATAATCATGATAGTTGCATAGTTTACTTTAATATTTAAGGTAAATACATATATATAATCAAATCATATAACAACTTCTCAAAACAAAAAAAATAAATTGTTCTTTTCATTATTTCAATTTTTTTTTGGGGGGGGGGGGGGGGGGTGTAATATTTTTTTTCTGTTATATTTTTTTTTAAGTTTTACAAATTTACAAACCAGCTGTACATTCTGCCATTTTGGTAGATCTGTTTACCTCTCTTGCAAATTAACAAAAAATAAAGCTGGTTTCTCAACACTTTCTGGTGTTTGGTTTCGGAATGATGTACTGATAATTCTGCCATTTTGGTAGATCTGTTTACCTCTCTTGCAAATTAATTAATGCTATTATAGTTGAAATTAAAAATGTCTTTTCTTGTTAAAATCAGGCACCGGAACCTGATAAAAATACGAATAAATACCTCACCTTGAAAATCTAACTTTGAAGTGTCCTGAAAAGAAAAAAAAACTTATACATTAAAGTTACAAAAAAACCCAAAGATGTGCATTCTTAACAGGCTGCAACATATGTTTAAATGTTCAAAAGCAAAGTGTTAGCTATGACTTAACAAGTTCAATGTGATATCAGGGAAGAAATCGCAAGTTACTCATGAAGAACTGGTTTTGCCGTAATAATTATGTAGCAGAAATCCTCCTGCTGTTTTTACCTGATAATAAAGAACCACAAGTATGACCTGCCATTTGCATTGAGAATTGCTTAAGCTATTGTTAAATGTGAGCATAACAAGCTTTCTTATGTAGAGAGTTAGCCAAATTGCACAAGACTTGAAATATGATAAAAGAAAAAAAATAATTCTGCCTGAACTTTTAGGACAATCCTTTTTTTTTATATTATACATGTATGTATGTTTATGGTCTACATATAATTCAGCTTGATTTTCTGAACCAAATCAAATGTATGTTGTCTGTTTTTTCATCCTGTCCTTGTTTGTTTTACTGGTTTTATCGCTGCCCTTTCAGACTTTGACATTCGGATGCCCCATTGGTACATGCACATGTACCTCTGCTTCTTCCACTAACGTACAGAGTCTGCCAAATTGCTGGAGACCCAAAATATGATCAGATCAAAGAAGGTTTTACCTGGCATACATTCAGATTTTAGGAAGTTTTGAAAAAAGTCTACACATGAGCAGAAAAATGGTGGAATATACTATCATGTCGTGCAAAATTATCTTGTCCCGTTCAACCCAAATAATTTAACTTTCCTGTCATGCCGGTGGTGCCTAAAATGTGTAACCCGTACCCGTACCATTTTTGGCTCATTTACCCGTACCCGTACCTGTTTTCAATTTTGGGTCGTAAACAGCGAAAACGCGATGAAACTTTCTGAAATTGCACACGAAGATTTCTGATAAGTTATTTAATGAACTGGTATCATTTGTGTTTCAAATCGTTGTTCTTATTTCCAAAAATCGATGATGTTAGAAAATTTTGGTGCCTAAAATGTGTAACCGGAAGTTTACACTAAGACGAAGGTGCCAAAGAAATGATACGCTCCCGAAGGGAGCGATAATGGTAGAAATGTCAATATTTTAGTTGTACTATGAGCTGAATTTTCCTTCAACATCCGGTATACCACGCTTGTTTTCCCGAACTTTCGGCGTCTTTTTAACGCTTTTTTCTTTGAAAATTTTTGACGTCATCAAAGGCAGGCGTGACCCACAAGAAAAGCTAGTTTGTTTTTATTTTCGAACAACAAACAAATTAAATTAAATGTAAATTCGGGAGCGTCACAGGTTTAACCTGCCTCATATTAACTTTTATCTTCTTTTAAATTTTACTTTTTAATCGTAAATTGTTTTCTAGTAATTGGTTTATGTTTTATTTCATGTTTATAACGAATATATTGGAAATTGAATCTGTTTAATCTATATTTTTACATTAGAAATTATCAAAACTTTGGCCCGGATTTTCACCGGGCACGGGTAATTTGTAAACATTGGATAAAATCGCGAGAGGTCCCTCGGTTTAAAGTAAAATTGTGAAACGGATAGTTATTGTTTTCAAATAAAACTAGTAATTGCTGATATATTTTTGAAACTTTTTAGTCATGCTTAAAACAAATCTGTTTCTTATTTGATTAGAAAAGGTCCTGTATGTCATCGGGTACGGGTAATTTTTGTATGGTAGTATCGAGTAAAAACATAAAATATATCAAAATACGAAGTTTTGATGTTTGGCGGCATATAAACATTCAATGTTATGTCTTAAAGGTTCTTGTCAAAAATCACAATGATTGACAATGTTTTCTCTACAGTTGAAGTAGTGTGAAATTTTGATAAATTTGGGTGCGGGTATGGGTACGGGTTACACATTTTAGGCACCACCGTCATGCCTGTGGAACGGATTTTATTTTGGTATCGTCACGAGCTTTTTGGGCAATGACATAATTTATCATATTACTTCAACTTTAAAGTAATCAAGAACGTGTTGTGTTGTAGTTACATGTATAAAGTAGAATGGGATAAGAACAAATTATAAACAGTTTTAACTTTTTGAAACAGGATCAACTAACTGATCAAGATCCGAGATAGAATATCATAGAAACTTTAAAACATATTTTGTCTGCTACAATAAGGCTAATTCCAGCTACAAAGTAGTTTTGATTAGAAGACAAAACATAGATTTGCATTTCCTAACACGATTAATTTAAATATTTCAAGATATATTTACAATTTCGTCTTCCACGTCAACTTTGGTTTCCATGTTTCCTATCAAAAGTCTAGAGCTGTTCCGTATGCGAACACTTTGGGAATGTCTAAATTCATGAAAAATGAAAATCATGTTTTTTTCCAATTTTATAATTTACAAAATAATTTAAACACAAATCACAATAAAAGAAGCTAAAATAATTACACTGAGATGATTTTGTATATTATTCAATCATTTTGATTCCTTTTCAAAACCGTGAAATTGTCATTTCAAGCTTTTAGCACTATTTAACAGAACTCTTCTAGACTTATCCTTTGCCCTTTATAAAATATATTTTTCAGCATGTCAGTTTCAAGAATCAAAGTTTCCTCAAGATTTATTCAGCAGTTAAAACCACGTTTGCCAGAAAAACTCAAAGGAGGAAGAATTGAAAAATTTGGTACAAACTTACAGAAATTTTGTTTGATTTTAAAATAGAAAAAGAGAAATGAAAATCATTTAAAGTTAAAGCACAGGCACATAATTTCTTTTATACATGTTATATAGCTACATTTGTTTCAAATGATAAAATTAAAATATTATTAGTATCTCTCCTCTTCCTTCCCAAAACAATTGCCTGTGATTTAAAGTTAATCATGTCAAATATTTAAAAAAGAAAGTGCATTTCATCCCATTTCCTCCTTTTCAATACATGGGGGGGATGGACATGGGGGTTTTCTTCCCCCGTTCCCCACCCCCTCCACCCCCGCTCCACGCCCTCTCCACCTCCGCTCAACCTCTCCCTGCCACCACAACCCCCGTCCCCCTTGTCCGCCCCTGAACCCCCGCGCCCCTTCCACCCCTGTTCCCTGTTGAAACCACTTTTTCCTCTTTGTTTGGCTAAAATAGTGACTGAACCCACGATTGCACAACCCGTGCATCAAAACATTACACTTCCAATTTCACCTGCAGATATCACAAACCTTTAGACAGTTAAAGGCACAACATCAGGGATTGGGAAGGCAGGGGGCCTTGGGCCATTGGCACATCCAAAATGAAAATGGCCCCCTCTCATTTTAAAAATTTATATAGAATAATAAGAAATGGCCCCTTGAAGTTTTGATTTTTTATGAAAAAAGTGGTAAATGGCCCTTTGAAAAAAATTCCTTCCCAGTCCCTGCAACATCCCATTAATCTTAATATGAGGCAGGTTAAACCTGTAACGCTGCCAAAGTTATTTTTTGTATGAAAAAAAAACAAACTAGCTTTTCTTGTGGGTTATTACTCTATTTTATTCACAAGGTTGGGCGGAGCTTAATATTCTCTGTTGTTTTAAACAGTCAGGGGCATTACTTAAATCAGTGATTTTTAAATCACTTATTCAAGTAGCATTTCAAAATGCTAAAGATATTTCAAAAAATCTAAATTTACAAAAGAATAGTTTAAGAAAATTTATATTAATTAATAAATATTGAAAAAATATTAAATAAGCTTCTTTAAAATTACAAAATTATAGATTTTGCTGCCACCTGTTATCAGTATTTCCCCAAAATATGTGATTTTCTGATAAAAGAAAGATCAAATGTAACAACCCATTACTTCACTTTCTGAATTTTCCCAGCTGTGGCAATAATTTTCCCATTAACTTCAATATCTTAGGTTTCTGATTATGTAATTAATTACCCATGTTCACGATCAAAATCTTCATGTTCGCGATGCCTGAAGATAGCAGGGGTTACCTAACAAAATGTTAAAAAGGTGATTTTTTAAAGGTAAAAATTGATATGATACTTAAACAAGTGATTTGGAGGGTAATTATCCAAAATTCAGTTCAGGGTCATGTCCTGCCATGACTGGACATTCCATTATCTAGACAGCGGTGTGTTCTATCTTTAATTATACAATAAGACTCAGACTTCTCTCCATAACATTTAAAATGAAGAACATTATAATAAAATAACTGTTATAAGTAGTTCATTTGTAATACTCGAACAAGTGATTTTAAAAGAGAGGTAACTCTAGCTTTGAAAGGAAAATAACTTAATAATACTTAAACAAGTGATTATAAAATCACTGATTTAAGTAAGGCCCCTGACTGTTAAATGAAGAAAACCGAAATAATTGACCCGTGACCAACCTGGTCAATAAAATAGAGTAATACAAGTGCGTTTAATGAGGTCTAAAATTTTTGAAGAAAAAAATGTTAAAAAGACGCAGAAAGTTCGGGAAAACAAGTGTGCTAAATCAGACGTTGAAGGAAAATTCAGCTTATAGTACAACTGAAATATTGACATTTCTACCAAGCTTGCATAGACTCAAAGATTAGTAAATAATGGGTAATTTGGATCAATGGGACAAACTAATTGGGGACAATGTGATCATGGTGATAGTTTTTCCACCCTTTTTTGCATGTGCACACTTATTTGATAACTTACTTGTAGAACAATTTTTCTTCCATCATATCATGCATATTTCAAGTTTCTTGCAATTTGGCAGACTTCCTACATTAAGAGCTTGCTACACTTGCATATAAACCTACATGTACTATCATTATGATCATAAGCAAGCATAGCAAGCATTTATCCACTTATCTCATATGCATAATAAGCTCAACTTATGGTTAATTGTTTGATCAAACTGAAACATGTGAAATATATGGAAATAACTTAACCAATTTTCATGTGTATTTTCTCTCTTTGACCGCTGACCTTTTCCTCAATGACTAGTACAAATGAAGTAAGGTAAATCCAATATAAAAAAAGAGTATCCTAGATTCTCATCCCCTCCTGTCACAATTTTTTCAGCAGCCTCAAAAAATTTAATTTGGATTTTCAGCAAATTATGATAATATTCATGTGTCATTGGTCAGTTTCCTTCATAATGTCAGAATTTTTGCTGTTTGCCGGCACCCCCATATTTTTAAGAATCTAGGAATTATTTATTATGGCCCAATAGATTTTGCTACCACTTAATTATTGTGTAATGTTTTGTCTCATGTAGTTTTATGTAATGCCTTAAATGGACCCTTTAATTTGGAAATTGAATTATGCAACTTTGTACATGTTGCAACATGTACAGATAAATTGTACAATTATGTTTAAGTAATATTGAATGCTTTCTCCATTATTAGACACGTAAAAAAAGTGTATCATGAAGTTCACAATCAAGTCTATAAAATACAACAAAGTTTTAAAAACTTCCATTGCAAAATGATAACAATATCAGTTTCCAAAATTTAATGGCCTGATTTCATCAACAACACTTTAAATGCTTTTGTTTGGCACTTCAATAATACTATTTATTCAACATTTAGGTGAATATTTCCAAAAATTGGCATGCAAAATTTCAACAAAAGTGAAAAATCTCATATATCTCCTTTAAGACTATATCATGTACATGTACTCGATAAAAGACAACCATGTCATATTTTGTCTTAACTTGTACAATTTATCTGTACATGTTGCAACATGTACAGTATATTGCTACTGGTACACTGATCAAATATTTCTGTATTTGTAAATGGCCCTTATGGGCCCATAATTGGCTACTAAAATTTATATTGTATTGTATTGTACACAACATGTACATTAACTTCATGTAACCCAATTTGGGCGTTCTAATACAATTATTTATTGATAATCCCTGTACTTACCGAAAAATCAGATGTATTATATTAAATTCCAAACATTCCAAACAAAACCATAGAATCAGATTTATTTTAATTTTTGATTTTGTATCCATTTCACTGTTTGAACGCAAGCTATGTCAATATTTAGACCATATAAAATGAAGTCACACAAGGAAGTTATCGATTTTGGGTAAAAAAATAACAATAATTTTAGAGACTCTCAGTTAAATTCCATTCTCTAGATTCAGAATGTTCAGTAGTTTCTTCTGATAGACAAATATATTACAAAGATTACCTGTTTAAATTTTTCCCTGACGCTTTTATAAAAAATGCCGAAATTTAATAGGGTAGCATGCCGAAATTGGGTTAAATGACGTTATAATATGAAGATGAGCAAGAAAAAAAACACATTTGCTTTTGGATATCATTCAAGGGAGATAATTTGTATAGTATGTTCATACATTTATATGCTTAAATTTTATTTTAATCTTAAATTCTTACAATTTAAATACATATTACTGTTTGTCTCTTTAAGGAAACTACCTTCACAACATCTTTGATGATTACAGAACAGTGTTTTGGGAGACAATACAAGATATGAAAGATAGGCCATTAAAGGCATCAATTTATGGATCGCTTATCGTAACTGGGATTGTAATGGTTAAAACTAACCCATCGGAACAAAACTTTCAAGCAGAAGTGGTAGAATGTTCAAACTCTTTATCAACTGTAGGTGAATTGATACGTAATCCTGAATCTGATAGACATGTCACGACAATGATGACCTCAATCAAAGACAATACAGTCAAATTTACGAATTTTAGATTTTTCACATTAGTGAGACAAATTGAATTTCCAAAAACATCTTGTTTGTTTGAAGCAAACTGTTCATATGTAAAGCCACATTGGACTGAGTGGTATAAAACTGTGGTTGATGTTGGAGTTTTTGGTAATTGGATATATCTTAATCGAGAAATGAAAGACTATGATGTAAATCCTGACGAATGGTTGCCTGACGGTCAACCAAAAGTTAAGACGAGAATGTTACCTTTAGATGATGATTAAAGTATCTATAAAAATACATTTGTTTTATATAGATAAAAAAAACATATATCTGAACAGGGTCAATTGCAGAACTGCAAGCAGTGCCTACTGGCCTCATTGAAGGCTGCTGGCAGTTGTCCATTGTGGTTTTTGCCGCTTGATTGTGGGCTGTGGCACGTACACTTATTCCACATCTCATTAATTTCTATCTCCTTCAGCTAATCAACTCCTCATACTTGGTACAGATCCTTAGAAGAAACATTTGAAATTGCAAAAGAAAAAAAGCACTTATGAAAATACATGGCTGCAGGCATTTATAGCTACATATACAACATGTACAAAGTTTCATGAATTTCGGGAAGATGCATGTACCCATTAGATAAAAAGAGGTTGTATCATACATGTGACGGATCTGTGATGACAAAGCTGGAGATTTTGATTTTTTTGGCTGGAGATTGGACAAAAAAGCGGGAGATTTTCAACGCTCATTAAAATTGCATTTATATGTCAATTGAGGGCACTAGCGTGTGCCAAATATACATGGCTTCACTGAATAATCTCAAGCTGTTTATACAATCATCAGGTCAATTATGGCAATAAACCTTTAATATACACCTTTACCTGTTAAATTAACATTTACCTATTTGACAAACCCTTAAAACACTGGATATGTTTTATTATTGAACAATTAAAATGTCTATAAAACTAAAATTTTGTCATGTCTTGAAAAAGCGGGAGATTACACAAAAAGACGGGAGAACAGGAGATAGATAAAAAAGTCGGGAGATTTTGTCTCCCGGCAGGAGAATCACATGTATGTTGTATTGACAAAACAACCCAGTATTCTATAACTACATGTAGATAGAAGACATATGTCACCTGCATATTTTATGTGTACATTTATGTTTATTTGTAAACAGGAACCAGATGAGCTTTGGACAAAAAAAAAATGTTCTACACCATAATCAAGTACTATAAGTTAAAGCTGCATGGAAAGCATCAAGAGTCTGTTTATGTGGTATACATCATGTACATGGTATACAAGTCCATTGCCTGAAACTTTGTTGTAGTTTTATCCTCTTTCCGTTAAAACCTTGGTATAAGTACATTGTGCAAGACATTTAAAAATTTTAGCAATTGGTAGTGACCCAAACAAGCCCTTTAAATCTTCTATTGTATTGAAAAAAAATGAATAGACAGTTTATGATCAATTAATATCATGCATCAATTGATTTTTACCAAGAATATAAGATCATAAACTTTATTAATTCGTGACATGGCTTAAAACTTTCTTTATTATTGTAAAAAGGTTTTGTGTAGTTAATTCAAACTTTATGAATAAATTATTATCTCAGATATAAACTAGGTATAATTGTGTTGGGATGCCAACACACAAGTCGCCCAAAATCGCCTTGGATAGAGTTCCATTCAAATCAGTGCATCAAAATAAGTCTAGAAATCAAATTTCGTTGAAATTGGACAAAGTTGACGTTTTTAGGGGGGCGGGTGTAGTAAAATGGCCGCCATTTTGAAACCGGAAGTCGGATTTCAAATCCGGTCGCAGATTTGAGCTCAGCATACCCGCTTTACCCAGATGACCAATTTTCAAGACGATCCGATGAAAAAAAAATTTCCGCCCACTTTTTCCGATGGCCGCCATTTTGAAACGGCGGCCATCTTGAAAATTTTAAAAGTGCATTACACAACTTTGAGTGACCCACTATCCAATCTCACAAGTGTTATTGAATTTCCTTGGACCGTTTTCTTGTATTAGGGAGGACAAATTCTCGATAAAGAATCAGAAGAATAATAATAATAATAAGAAAAATAATAATAATAATTAAAAATAATCGTGTTGGGATGCCAACACACAAGTCGCCCAAAATCGCCTTTAGATAGTATTCCATTCAATTCTGTGCATCAAAATATGCCTAGAAATCAAATTTCGTTGAAATCCGACCACTTTGAAAATTTGCCGATTTTTGGCCGCCATTTTGAAACGGCGGCCATTTTAAAAATTTCCAAACCACTTGCACAACTTCAGATGGTGCTTAATCACTCTGCAAAGTTTCATTAATCTCATTCAAAGCATGTCAGACTATATCTCCGGACAAAATTGATGATTTTTCATGGGGGGCGGGTGTTGTTACATGGCCGCCATTTTGAAACGAAAGCTCGGACAAAAATTTTGATTCCAGATTTGAGATTAGGACACCCCATTTACCCTTTGATATCATTTTGAAGACGATCCGATAAATATTTCTTGATGTTACTATTTTTAGAACGGCAGCCATTTTGAAATGGCGGCCATTTTGACACATTTGTCCGACCACTGCAACCCCGCTTTAGATGATCTATATGTGTGCCAAATATCCAGCCCCTATCTTAATCACTGCTACGGCAATCCTCCGGAAAAGTAACTGTTAAGAAGAATAATAATAATAATAATAATAATAATAATAAGAAACGGGGTAAAAACAATAAGTCGCCAAAACTTAGTTTTGGGCGACTTAATAATAATAAGAAACGGTGCAAAAACAATAAGTCTCCCAAACTTTGTTTTGGGCGACTTAATAACAAGCATCCAATGCAAAATCTTCTTTATATACCAATTTGTCATTTGGAGTTTTGATCTAGATGTTAAAAAAGTTATAACTTTTGGGACATTTAGATTCGATGGCGATAATGGAATGTCAGTCCCTGAAAGGTTTGGCCTTTCCTTAGTAGAAGAGTTTAAGTTTTTTATAGCCAATTGTAATTTCCTTTTGTGTGCTAGTGGTAAAGGACTTTCCTCAAACCTAACATCTAGATCAACACTCATATCCGAACTACTGTCCCTAAATTCATTTTCAATTAATGTTTTCTCATATGTTAAGAATTCAGGACCCAGTTGAACAAGGAATTTTATTGTAGAAATTTTTAATGCCGAACACTTTATAACAAGCTTAAAAATGATATGAATTAAGTAAATCTTGGCTTTATACTCTTCCGGAGCACCTGAGTTCACTCTTGTTTCGACTGGAGTTCGCGTTGTTGATTGATATTCGGTTGTTTTGTGTTTCCATGTTTTACATGTTGTCTGTTTTTGTCCTGTTCTTGTTGGTGTTTACTGGTTTTGTCTCTGCCCTTTCGGACTTTTGACATTCGGATACCCCATTGGTACCTCTGCTTATTGGCACATCTAAAATTCGTAAAAGGGATACTTAGCTTTTGAAATAAAAGCAAACATTCATTTCTTTCTAGATTATTGGAAACTAAATCTTTTTATCAACATATTACTTTATTAACTTAAACTACCATTTTTAAAATTTATATTTAAAAATATAAAATTAAAAAAGGGATATTAATTTAACTATATTCCCCCTTAAAAATGAACAAATCCATTAGCTCAAACTCAAGCTCATGAGTGAAACATAACCTAAGGCACCTTTAATCATTGTGCATTTTAGTAAACAAGTATGAGTCTATTGTTGTCTACTCAACAGAGGTTTTATAAAAATGGAGCCGTAAAATTTGACCAAACAATTATACGATAGAAGATTGGGTCACTACCAATTGATCAAATTTAGAATTGTCTTGCACAATATACTTATACCAAGGTTTCAACGGAAAGAGGATAATTTTTCACAAATAGAAGTGCTATTCTCTGTAAGAATCAGGCAATGAGTGAATCATGATTTAAAAAACACACAAGTTTGACTTCAAAATACTGTTCAAAATGCTTAAAAAGTAACAAAAAATGCATTGGCACTAATCAAAAGAGTCAGAAATTTGAGAAATATTTTGGTTAAAATGCCTACTAAATCCCTATCATTGTAACAGAAACTTTTCTCCATCCTCTGACACTGGAGATGACAACTAATGATTGTTTATTCATTAGAAGGCTATTTTGAATGACATTTCATTGTCAAAACCATGTGTTTTCAAAATCATGATTCAAAAATTTTCGATTTTGCCTGATTCTCACAGAGAATTGCAATTAAGCTCTATAAGCTTAACATTTATATATGAGTAGGGTAACTTCCTATATATTGGTATACAGATCAGGTAGTAGTTTTGAAATTTCTGGTATTTATTTGGTGTGCCATCACTATGCCAATTAGGCTGAAACTTTGTAGAAATGATATATGACATGTTGTTTATAAAAGATCCTTATTTTAAATTGATCTGATGAAAAACATGGCCGCTGTTACTAAAAATAAAAAATAAAACGGGGGGGGGGGGGGTTAAACAGTTTTTTTTTTTGCAAATCACCCAGAAACGGTCACAGATATCAAAATTCTGGCAGGATAAAAGTGACCAGCATGACATGATCTACCTGCCCTGAAATTTTCAAGAAGTTCCCACAACCTGTGTAGGAGTTATTCCCCTTTTCTGGATTTTTGATGAATTTTGCACTTTTGAAGCTCAATATCTTGAAAACTATATAAGATATTTCAGAAATTTAAATTGTATAATGTTAAACACATCAAGATCAACAAATTTTGTAACAGGGTCATCATTGTTAGACCAACCGTTTTTGCAGTTATTTACCTTAGAATGTCTAAAATGACAATGGCAAACATACTTAAACCAGCTGGATTAAAATGTTAAAGTTAATTCTTTTTATGGTATAGTGGGTACAAAAATGATCTACCATTTCCAAAAAAAATAATTGAAAATGGGCTTGCGTTCTAATTTTACCAGCAAATTATTGAAAACAAAGGGAAATAATTTGTCACTTTTTTCCTGCCAAAAATTAAACTTAGTTGGATTTTTATGAAAAATATTTTTAAGGTAGAGTTCATTTTTATTATAAATTTTTATACGACCGCAAAATTTTTGCGATCGTATAATGTTATGCCGATGTCGTCGTCGTTGTCGTCGTCTGGGGACACTTGGTTTCCGTGCGATAACTTGAGTAAATATTGACCAATTGTTATGAAATTTTGATATGATGTTTCTAACCACTAGAGGAAGGTTCCTATTGTATTTGGGGTTGGTGGCCCCTACCGTTTTGGAAAAAAGGGCCAAAAGGGGCTATAACGGGTGTATTGACAAAACTGTTGTAGAATGTTTATTATTCATTTGATTTTTAAAATTCTTTTTTTATTGAATTCCTCATTAAATTATGTCAACAAAATGTGTCAATAGTTTTGATGTATATTGAACCCTTACATTGCTACAGGGGGCCAAAGACAGGCCACACCCAAAAAATCTACTTTTTTATTTGTGGTCCGATTTTCAAAATCTATTTTTCATTGGAGTCCTTGTGAAAATCCCTGCCTGCATTTTTCAATCAGATTTGCAATATTTTTTACTGTTTTTTGAGATATTAGGGGTCAAAGGGACAAAAATCGCCATTTTTAAAAGTTGGTCAAGGCAAATGGTTTTACACAAGAAATGTAGCTGTAGTGGGCCAGCCAATTATATGAAGTTTAAATATGATGATTATATCCACTGAAGGAAGCTTTTTATTGCATTTGGGGTCTGTGGTCCTAACCTTTAAAAAAAAGGGCCAAAAGGGGCTTAAACGTGTCAAAAATGTCAATGAATATAGAAATAAGATTTTTTCTATTATTAAAGTGTTATTGTAAATATATATGTGTCAAATATGCATTTTAAAGTCCACCATAGGATGCATGTGTCAAAAAGCTTTGTAAGTCCACCATGGGCTGTATGTGACCAAAGCAATAGACTATCCATATTGGCCCATCAATGTACAGGGTTCAACTTGTTGCGGTTGTTTCATGCTGCGCTCGGCGTAGCTTTTTATTTTTTTTACTGGACCATTTTCAAAATGGCCGCCATTTTCCTGCCCAAAATTAAACTTGTTCCGATTTTGATGAAAATTGTTATGCTGAGTTCAATTTTGGTGTCAAAATTTTTATATTGTCACCATTTTCAAAATGGTCGCCATTTTTCCATCAAAACTTCAACTTGATCCGATTTCGATGAAAATTTGTATACAGGGTAATTTTAATTTTGATATGGAAAAGTCAGGTGAGCCATTCAGGCTCCTGGGAGCCTCTTGTTATTTTCTTGTATTAATTTATGTTTTAATTTTACATATGATATTAATTCTGGGTAATAGAGTAGTATTAATCCTGAATAAAAAGCTTCGCTGAGCGCAGCATGATACGACCACATCAAGTCTAACCCTGTCTATTTTAGGTCCAATATGGATAGTCAATTGCTCTGGACAATGCAGCCCATGGTGGGCTGACAAAGTTTTTAGACACATGCAGCCTTTGGTGGAATTTCCACCCACATTTTACAAGGTATTCATTTTTTTTAGAAACAGACCAAAATAAATTACAATTACAAAAATTTACCCCTTTTGGCCCTTAATTATGGGCATCTGCTCTCTTTCATTTTTGCCCTTTGGCCCCTAGCAGCAATAAGGGAGAGGGGAGTGTCACAAAATAATAATCTTCAACTTTGTAAATTCACTACTTGACAATAATTAATTAGCAAAAAAATCTTATTAAATTGGACAATAAATAAAAAAAGTTTTGAGTTTGGCCCTTTTTGGCCCCTAATTTCATATCAGAAAAAGGGGAGGTTGCAATAATTTATCCTCCATTTTGTATTGACTACTTGATCGACAAGACTTAACGTGCAAACAAAAATTTCAAAATCGGACCAGAAATTAAAAAGTTGCAGTTTTGGTCCCTTGCTTCTAAATGAAACAAGAGGCTCCCAGGAGCCTGAATCGCTCACCTGGTCTTGATGTCAAATTTATGGAGTCTAAATAATATCTAAATGACTATATTTTTCACCTTCATGGGGCATCTTTGACCCTATGAAAACTTTGTAGAGCTAAATAAACTTCACATTTTAGCAAGCAACAGCTTTTCTCTTTCAGCATGTTCAGCAATAGTTGCTGTACTGTAGGCCAAAACCATGCAAAATGTTATTTTAAGGGCCGTTACCCCTATAAGGGGTCATCTGACAACTTCTACCCTATGAATGCTTTTGTAGAGCTAAATGAGCTGAACATTTAAGCAAGCAACAGCTTTACTCTGTCTGCAATAGTTTTCATTCTATAGGCAAAAACACTATTTTCGCCTTTAAGGGGCTGTAACCCCTATAAGGGATCATCTGACAACTTTGATCCTATGGATGCTTTGGTAGTGCTTAATGAGCTGAACATTTAAGCAAGAAACAGCTTTTCTCTATCTGCAATAGTTTTCATTCTATAAGCCAAACACATGAAAAACATTATTTAAGGGGCCGTAACCCCTATAAGAGGTCATCTGTCAACTTCCACCCTATGGAGACCTTTGTAGAGCTAAATGAGCCGAACATTTAAGCAAGCAACAGCTTTTTTCTTTCTGCAGTAGTTTCCATTCTATAGGCCAAAAACACTATTTTTCGCCTTTAAGGGACTGTAACCCCTATAATGGGTCATCTGACAACTTTGATCCTATGGATGCTTCAGTAGTGCTCAATGAGCTGAACATTTAAGCAAGAAACAGCTTTTCTCTATCTGCAATAGTTTTCATTCTATAGGCCAAAATCACTATTTTTTGCCTTTAAGAGGCTGTAACCCCTATAAGAGGTCATCTGACAATTTCCACCCTATGGAGACTTTTGTAGAGCTAAATGAGCTGAACATTTAAGCAAGCAACAGCTTTTCTCTATCTGCAATAATTTTCATACTATAGGGCAAAAACATGAAAAAATGCTATTTTTCACCTTTAAGGGGCCGTAACCCCTTAGAGGGCTCATCTGACAACTTCGATCAAATGGAGACTTTTGTAGAACTTATGATCCTGAAGCAGCAGCGTAGCATAAAATTTCATCTATCTCTTATACTTTTTGAATTACAAGACAAAAACAGTAGTCTGACCCCCTTGTTATATTTTTAGCCAGGGCGGGCATGTTTTTTGACGAATCAAAAATCGAAACACAGCTTTTATGCAGGACACCCTAAGGATCAATCATACCAAGTTCCATTAAATTCTGTTCAGTAGTTTGAGAGGAGAAGATTTTTGAAAAATTGTTAACAGACGACGACGACAGACGACGACGACGGACGCCAAGTGATGGCAATAGCGAAGGTCCAGGTGAGCCCCAAAATAAAAATCGTATATAAAGGTATAATGGTAAGGCATATCATTGTCAAATTTCATAGCAATTTCTAAACGCAACTATTCGGATCAATCGGCGTTCCACGCTTCTATTCAGAGTTTAACTGGAAAAGTTAGTCAATAGTGTATAAAAAACTGACAATTTAGCAGAATTATTTTTTAACAAAGCAGTGTTTCACGGAACTTTACATAGATAATAGATAATGAATTTGTCAACCAGAACTAAATTTGATTTGTTTGCCCCTTTTGGGCCCCAAACTCGGAGGGGACCCCCAAAATCAATTTCATTCATCCTTAAATGGTATGGAACATTATTGTAAAATTTCACAGCATTTGATTGACCAGAACAAAATTTAGTGTGGGAACAAACAAAAAAGTACCATTTTGGCCCCTAACTTTTAAACGAAACAAGAGGCATTAGTTTTTATTCTTTAGGCCAATAAAAAGCTACGCTGAGCGCAGCATCATACGACCGCAACAAGTTGAGCCCTGCATGTTGGATGCCCAATATGGATTGTCAAATGCTTTGGACACATGCAGCCCATGGTGGACTCACAAATGTTTTTGACACATGCATTCTGTGGTGGACTTTAAATGAAAAATTCATATTTGACATATTAATGCAAACTCTTAATATTTACGCTTTTGGTCCCTTTGACCCCTTATTTCTGATATTGCAAATCTGATTGAAAAACACAGCAAGGGAATTCGACAAGGATTCCAATGAAAATAAGATTTTCAAAATCGGACAACAAATAAAAAAATTGATTTTTTGGGTGTGGCCCATCTTCGAACCCCTGTAGCAATGTAAGCGTACAATGTATATCAAAACCATTGACACATTTTGTTGGCAGAATTTATGAATAATAAACATTCTACAGAAGTTTTGTCAATACACCTATTTTAGCCCCTTTTGGCCCTTTTGTCTTACACGGTAGGGGCCAAAAGCCCAAAAACAATACCAACCTTACTTAAGTGGTTACAAACATCATAACAATTGGTCAAGATTTACTCAAGTTATCGCACAGAAACCAAATGTCCACAGACGACGACAGAGACGACATCGCAATAACATTATACAATCCCAAAACACCTATTGAGAAGCTACATCTAAGTTTTTGTAAAAATACACTTGGAACTAAGAGAAGATCCTCAAATTTAGCAACTAGAGCTGAACTTGATAGACTTCCTGTTGAATCCTTTGTAAAAATACAAGCCATATCATATCTTGCTAGACTCTATAGCAATAATATTAATCCAATACTAAAGGAAGCTTTTCGACTAACAGAAAAGCTAGATGTTGAGGAAACATATTCTTGGAACACTTTAAAAAATATTTTGGAAGAAACTAATATACAAAAACATCAGTTAGCAAACTGGGATCCAATAAAGAAAGTAAATGATTATAGACAATGTGACTGAATATTATAAAAATAACTATTAGCAAATTAGAAAATTTCACAGAAGACAATAAGATGTTCTAATATAAAAGTATTAAAGTAACAAAAAATCAAATACATCCAAATAAAAAAGTACGTCAAAACATAACAAAGTTTAGAAATAGTGACCATCAATTATTTATTGAAACTGGTATCGATATTTAAAAAATCCCAGTCATGTGAGACTATGTGAAATCTGTAATGCTTTACTTTTTTGATGATGAGCAACATTTCTTTTAAAAGTGTATAATTAACAAAAAGGAAAGGCATACATTTCTTAAAATCCTTTTAGATTAGTATCCAAATTTTGATCTTCTTACATGTAACAATAATGAAAAACTAATAAACATTTTAAACCCGTCAACACCTGAAGGAATTGGGATTGTTGTCTCTTTTATACAACAATAGATAGGTCATTAGAACTGAGGAAGTGAGACCCTAGTTAGTTCCAATATTTAATATAAAATGCTTACTAACTATATGTTTGTTTCATATTCTCTATGTCAATTTGTTATTATTCATGTATGTCATTGTCATTGTTTTATAATGTATGCCATGACTGTACTAGTCTCTAGTTGCATTAATAAACTTAATATAAAACAATAGGCTCCCAAGAGCCTGAATCGCTCACCTGAACTACACATATACATATATTTGTAGATATTATTGTGCTTAACCATATGCGATTTAAATTTATGAAATATCTTGGTTAATTTTCAAGATATTGGGCTTAATAAGTGCAAATTTGGCAAAAATTAGGAAAAAGAACAATAACTCCCACATCAGCAGTCAGATCTTTTCCGAAATTTTAGGACAGGTAGATCTTAATATGCTGATCACTTTTGATTCTTGCACAATTTTGATATCTGAAACCAGTTTTGAGTTAGGGGCAAATTTCATTTGTTCTATTTTTAGCCATGGTGGCCATGTTTTTTATGAATCAAAAATCTGAACGATAGAGTTGTACCATAAGCTATCAAACAGTGTGCCATGTTAAGATGCAGTTGGTCTTAACGTTTCAGACAAGTCAGGGGAAAAGTAATGAACAATGGTAAATATTGACGCTTTAAGGGCCATAACTCCTAAAAGAAATGGTTCTACAGCTTTGACCTAATTACATGAATTGTAGATCTTGATGTGCTCAATCATATGCAATTTGAATTTTTGAAATATCTTGTATAGTTTTCAAGATATAGGGCTAAATAAGTGAAAAATTTTGAAAAAAAATCCAGAAAAAGGGCAATAACTCCTATGTCGTTTGTTGGATCTTCTTGAAAATTTCAGAGCAGGTAGATCTTGATATGCTGATCACTTTTATCTCCCATCAGAATTTTGATATCTGATACCGTTTTTGAGTTATTTGCAAAAAAATTAATTTGACCACTATGTTCTATTTTAAGCCATGGAGGCCATATTTTTTGACGAATCGAAAATCTGAACGATAGAATTGTAGCATTAATCCTATTCAACAACTGTGCCAAGTTTGGTTGAAGTTGGATTTATGGTGTCAGACAAGTTAATCTTTGAAATTCAGGGTAAAAGTAATGAAAAATGGTAAATTTTGACGCTTTAAGGGCCATAACTCCTAAAAGAAATGGTTTTACAGCTTTGACCTAATTACATGAAATGTAGATCTTGATGTGCTTAATCATATGCAATTTGAATTTCTAAAATATCTTGTATAGTTTTCAAGACATAGGGCTAAATAAGTGCAAAATTTTGAAAAAATCCAGAAAAAGGGCAATAACTCCTACATCGGTTGTTGGATCTTCTTGAAAATTTTAGGGTAGGTAGATCTTGAGGTGCTGATCACTTTTATCCCATACCAGAATTTTGATATCTGTTACCGTTTTTGAGTTATTTGCAAAAAACTGTAATTTGACCCCTATATTCTATTTTTAGCCATGGCGGCCATGTTTTTTTACGAATCAAAAATCCGAACGACAGTTTTGTACACATAATGCCACTAAACAACTATACCAAGTTAGGTTGCAATTGGACTTATGGTGTCGGACAAGTTAACGTTTGAAAAATTGTTTACAGACGACGACAGACGACGACGACGACGGACGTCAAGTGATGGTAAAAGCTCACATGGACCTTCGGTCCAGGTGAGCTAAACATGAAAAAACTCTATTTTTCACCTTTAAGGGCTGTTACCCCTATAAGGGGTCATCTGACAACTTTGACCCTATGAAGACTTTTGTAGAGCTAAATGAGCAGAACATTTAAGCAAGCAACAGCTTTTCTCTATCTGCAATAGTTTTCAATCTATAGACCAAAAACACTATTTTTTTTTCCTTTAAGGGGCTGTGCATAACCCTTATAAGGGCTCATCTGACATCTTCGACCCTATGAAGACTTTTGTAGAGCTAAATGAGCTGAACATTTAAGCAAGCAGCAGCTTTTCTCTGCCTGCAATAGTTTTCATTCTATAGGCCAAAAACACTATTTTTTGCCTTTAACGGGCTGTAATCCCTATAATGAGTCATCTAACATTTTCGACCTTATGGAGACTTTTGTAGAGCTAAATGAGCTGAACATTTAAGCAAGCAACAGCTTTTCTCTATCTGCAATAGTTTTCATTCTATAGGGCAAATACATGAAAGAAATGCTATTTTTGACCTTTAAAGGGCCATAACCCCTATCAAGGGTCATCTGACAACTTCGACCCAATGGAGACTTTTGTAGAGCTTTTGATTCTGAAGAGCCTAAGTTCCTTCGGATTTTTTCTATCTGTTATGGTTGCTGAGATATAAGCCATTTTAAGTGATTTTACCCTATCTTCTACTTTTAGTAACAGCGGCCATGTTTTTTATCGAATCATTTTAAAATGAGGATCGTTTGTTGTCAACATGTCATTTATCATTCCTGCAAAGTTTCAACTAAATTGGTTCAGTGGTTTCAGAGAAGAAGATTTTTGAAATTTTTAACGGACGACAGACGACGAACGACGACGGACGCATAGTGATGGCATAAGCTCACACGGTCTTTGGTCAGGTGGGCTAAAAAAGGGGGACCCCCAAAATCAATCCCATCCATCCTTTTATGGTAAGGAACATCATTGTCAAATTTCATAGCAATCGGATAACTCGAACTTAAGTTGACAAAGCAGACGACAACGAGAGTATCATACCAATATAGGTCCACAATTTTTTGGCGGTAATATAAAAATTAGCCCTTGCACGATTAAACAATTAAAGAAACATCCATGGATTTAAATATATATGAATATATGAACATGTACAATATGTAGATACGAGGACGTAATATAGTCAAAGTTTAAACGTAGTTGTTTTTGCCAGATTTGTTTCTCATACCAGAAAAAAAAAACAAGAGGCTCACAGGGGCCTGAATCGCTCAACTGGTCTTGATGTCAACCCTATGAAGACTTTTGTATAGCTAAATGAGCTGAAGGTTTAAGCAAGAAACAGTTTTTCTTTATCTGCAATAGTTTACATTCTACAGACCAAAAACACTATTTTTCACCTTTAAATGGCCATAGCCTATTTAAGGGGTAATCTGACAACTTCAACCCTAAAAAGACTTTTGCAGAGCTTAATGAACTGAATGTTTCAGCAAGCAACAGCTTTTCTCTATCTACAAAAGTGTTCATTCTACAGACCAAAAACATTATTTCTCACCTTTAAGGGGGCGTTACCCCTATAAGAGGTCATCTGATAACTTTGACCCGATGGGAACATTTGAACAGCTAAATTAGCTGAACATTTAAGCAAGCAACAGTTTTTCTCTTTCAGCAATAGTTTTCATTCTGTAGACCAAAAACATGCAAATGTTATTCTAAGGGCCTATAAGGTGTCATCTGACAACTTCAACCCTATGAATGCTTTTGTAGAGCTAAATCAGCTGAACATTTAAACAAGCCACCGCTTGTCTCTATCTGCAATATTTTTCATTCTATAGGCCAAAAAGAGGCTCCCAGGAGCCTGAATCGCTCACCTGACATATGTGCCTGAAGTAAAGGTTATAGGGCAAAATCTATTTAACATTGAAAGGGTCATAAGATTAATAAGGGGGTCATCTGACAATATGGTGGATCTAAAGGTGCTGATCACTTTTGTTCTCAATCAAAATCTAAAAATCTGTCACACTTTTGTTCTCAATCAAAATCTAAAAATCTGTCACCCTTTTTGAGTTATTTGCAAAAAAATGTAGTTTAACCTAATGTTCTATTATTAGCCACAGCGGCCATGTTTTACAACCAATCAAAAATCCCCACATCAGTTCTATACACCTAATAATAATAAACAATAATACCAAGTTTGGTTCCATTTGGACTTAAAGTGTCAGAGGAGTTAACGTTTTCAATATAACGAGGAAATGCAGTTAAAATGCTCAATTTTGACGTTCCAAGGGCAATAACTCCTCAAAGGAAAGGTCCTACAACGTTGACCCTGTTACATATTTTGAAGATCTTGATGCACTTAACAATATGCAATTTAAATTTCTCAAATATCTTGTATTGTTTTCAAGATATTGAGCTAAACAGGTGCAAAATTTGCAAAACATCCACAAAAAGGGCAATAACTCCTACATGGGTTGTTGGATTTTCTTCAAAATTTCAGAGCTGGTAGATCTTGAGGTGCTGATCACTTTTGTTACCAATCAAAATTTTGAAATCTGTCACCGTTTTAGAGTTATTTGCAAAAAAATGCCATTTACCCCTATGTTCTATTTTTAGCCACAGCGGCCATGTTTTACGACCAATCAAAAATCCCCACATCAGTTCTATACACCTAATGCTAATAAAGAACTATACCAAGTTTGGTTCCATTTGGACTTAAAGTGTCAGAGGAGTTAACGTTTTCAATGTAATGAGGAAATGCTGTTAAAATGCTAAATTTTGACGTTCTAAGGGCAATAACTCCTAAAAGGAAAGGTCCTACAACGTTGACCCTATTACATATTTTGTAGATCTTGATGTGCTTAACAATATGCAATTTAAATTTCTCAAATATCTAGTATAGTTTTCAAGATATTGAGCTAAACAGGTGCAAAATTTGCAAAAAATCCACAAAAAGGGTAATAACTCCTTCATGGGTTGTTGGATTTTCTTCAAAATTTCAGGGTAGGTAGATCTTGAGGTGCTGATCACTTTTACCCTGTCAGAATTTTGCTATCTGTAGCCGTTTTAGAGTTATTTGCAAAAAAACTGCATTTTACCCCTATGTTCTATTTTTAGCCATGGCGGCCATGTTTTACAACGAATCAAAAATCCCAACATCAGTTTTAAGCACCGAATGCTAATGAACAACCATATCAAGTTTGGTTGCAATTGGATTTATGGTGTCAGAGGAGTTAACGTTTTAAAAAGTTTACGGACGACGGACGCCAAGTGATGACAATAGCTCACTTGACCCTTCGGGTCAGGTGAGCTAAAAACACTATTTTTTGCCTTTAAGGGGCTGTCACCCCTATAATGGGTCATCTAACAACTTCAACCTTATGGAGACTTTTGTCGAGCTAAATGGGCTGAACATTTAAGCAAGCAACAGGATTTATCTATCTGCAATAATTTTCATTCTGTAGACCAAAAACACTATTTTTTGCCTTTAAGGGGCTGTAACCCTTTTAAGGGTTCGACCCTATGAAGACTTTCAGAGCTAAACATTTAAGCAACAATTTTTCTCTATCTGTAATAGTTTTCTTTCTATAAGCCAAAAACATGAAAAAATGCTATTTTCACCTTTAAGGGGCTTTAACTCCTATAAGGGGTCATCTGACAACTTCGACTTAATGACGACATTTGTCGAGCTTTTGATGCTGAAGCAGCAGCATGGCATCAGATTTCATCTATCTTTTATACTTTTTGATTTACAAGCCAAAAACAGTAGTCCAACTGCCCTGGTCATGTTATTTGGACCGCGGTCACCATTTGTGCAATCTTGGTAGATGACATCCCATAGATGAAGTGTGCAAAGTTTCTAAGCAATCCCTTAAGTTGTTTCAGGGGAGAAGATACTCAAAGGAAAGTTAACGACGACGACAACAGATCCAGGTGAGCTAATGAGTACTTTTTACAAAAAAAATTATTGCAGCATGGGAATATTTACAGGTCTCTTTTGCTATTAATTCTGATATGCATTTTATCTCCAATATTTTTGAGGTAGTATTATCATTCATACAAATTATTTTGGTATTAAATGAGCGGCTGGTCATTTATCAAATGACTTTTGTTTAACTTCTCAAATAATCAATTGATCAATAAGCAAACAGCAGAATGGATTTTTGACTTTTGAGGGACACCCACCAGGAAATCAAGGTCATGTGACAACCTTGACCTAATGAAGATATTTGAATAGATTCTTAGTTAAGCCAGTTTTTTTCTTCTAAATCTGCAAGGAAGAAACATACCTTAAAAGGGTCATCTGATAATTTCTGCTCAGTGAAGACAAAGAACTTTAGACTCTTAAAAAGTCTAACCATCTTTCTTGTAGCTGGTTTTGTTTCAAAGACACAAGCCATTGAAAGTGATGTATTACCACAATATACTTTTAATAACAACAGCCATATCATGCATCTAGTTTTCCTCAATGAATTGACTGTTGGCACTTTAACAAGCAGGAACAGCTTACTCTTGTAAGGACATTGTTAATTAATATTCAGTAGCTTTGTGTTTCAATGTTTTATAAGTTGTCTGTCTTTGTTGGTGTATACACATGTACTGGTTTTGTCTCTGCCATTTCAAACTTTTGACATTTGGATGCCCTGTTGGTACCTCGGCTTCTTTCAAAAGAACCAGACAGAACAAGCTCTGTGAAGAATTTTCAGAGCAAACACTTTTGAAAAAGTTTGTAAAGTTTATGCAATGACATCATTCATCTATCTGTCGATGTGAACTAATAAAATCTTTACAGTTATGGATAAGAGATAGGTACCCCTTTTAATCTATTTTCTAAGTCCATGTTCTGCTATGCAAAATCTCCAAAATTAATCTGACAATCAAACTTTATAATATGGACACATATAGACCTACATTATGGTCCTTGTATTGTGTGAAACGCTTGAATATTGAAAATCCATCAAGCAGTTTAGGCAGTTTCAAACAATAGTTAACCAGAGGTGTAATAAACAATCATGACATCACCATCACTGTTATAAAGTGAATGAAATAGAGCTATACCAAGATACAATACAGGTATCCTAATTATGTACATCAGACTTGAATAAAAAGCTTCGCCGAGCGCAGCATGATACGACCGCAACATGTTGAACCCTGTACGTTTTAGGCCTAATATGGATAGTCTATTGCTCTGGACACATTCAGCCCATGGTGGACTGACAAAGGTTTTTGACACATGCTTCTCTGATGGACTTTCGACCCAGGGGGTAAAAATATAATTTTTGACTGTTGTATTCTACTCTTTAAAAGAAATATGTTTGGGGAAAAAATTAAAAATCGAACCAGAATTTTTTTAAAATTATGATTACAGCCCCAAAAATTTATTCTTAAATTTAGAATCACTACCTGACAAGAATAAATTTGCAAAAAAAAAAATTCATAATCGGACCACAAATAAAAAAGCCCCATTTGACCCCTAATTACGTAATAGGGGGAAAAAGGGGGGGTCGCAAAAATTAATTCTTAATTTTCAAAATCAGACCAGAATTAAACATGAGGCTCCCAGGAGCCTGAATCGCTCACCTGGTCTTGATGTTGACCCTATACTTTTGTAGAGCTAAATGAGCTGAACATTTAAGCAAGCAACAGCTTTTCTCTACCTGCAAAGTTTTCATTCTATAGGCCAAAAACACAATTTTTCACCTATAAGGGGCCATAACCCCTATAAGGAGTCATCTGACAACTTCGACCCTATGGAGACTTTTGTAGAGCTAAATGAGCTGAACATTTAAGCAAGCAACAGCTAATCTCTATCTGCAATAGTTTTCATTCTGTAGGCCAAAAACATGAAAAATCGTTTTTTTCAGGGGCCGTAACCCCTATAAGGGGTCATCTGACAACTTCAACCCTATGGAAAATTTTGTAGAGCTAAATGAGCTGAACATTTAAGCAAGCAACAGCTAATCTCTATCTGCAATAGTTTTCATTCTGTAGGCCAAAAACATGAAAAATCGCTATTTTTCAGGGGCCGTAACCCCTATAAGGGGTCATCTGACAACTTCGACCCTATGGAGACTTTTGTAGAGCTAAATGAGCTTAACATTTAAGCAAGCAACAGCTAATCTCTATCTGCAATAGTTTTCATTCTGTAGGCCAAAAACATGAAAAATGGCTATTTTTCACCTTTAAGGGACTGTAACCCCTATAAGGGGTCATCTGACAACTTCCACCCTATGGAGACTTTCGAAGAGCTAAATGAGCTAAACATTTAAGCAAGCAACAGCTAATCTCTATCTGCAATAGTTTTCATTCTGTAGGCCAAAAACATGAAAAATGGCTATTTTTCACCTTTAAGGGGCCGTAACCCCTATAAGGGGTCATCTGACAACTTCGACCCTATGGAGACTTTCGTAGAGCTAAATGAGCTAAACATTTAAGCAAGCAACAGCTTTTCTCTATCTGCAGTAGTTTTCATTCTGTAGGCCAAAAACATAAAAAAAAATGCTATTTTTCACCTTTAAGGGGCTGTAACCCCTATAAGGGGTCATCTGACAACTTTGACCAAATGGAGACTTTTGTAGAGCTTTTGATGCTGAATCAGTAGCGTGCCTCAGATTTCCTCTATCTCTTATACTTTTTGATTTATAAGCCAAAAACAGTAGTCTGACCCCCCTAGTCTATTTTTAGTAACGGCGGCCATGTTTTTTGACAGATCAAAAATCGAAACACAAGTTTGGTGCAGGACACCCTAAGGATCAATCATACCAAGTTGCATTCAATTCTGTTCAGTAGTTTCAGAGGAGAAGATTTTTGAAAAATTGTTAACGGACGACGACGACGACGACGACGACGGACGCCAAGTGATGGCAATAGCTCACTTTGGTCCAGGTGAGCTAAAAAGTTACAATTTTGGCCCCTTTTGGTCCCTAATAACCTAACAGTAAAAAAAGGGGACACAAAAATATATCTGCTACTTGACAAGAACAGACTTGCAAAAAAATTATCAAAATTGGACAAGATTTAAAAAAAGTTTCGATTTCGGCCCCTTTTGACGTAACAGGTGAAAAAGGGGTGGGGGTCGCAAAAATAAATTCTCAAATTTGGATTCGCTACTTGACAAAAAATAAACTTGCAAAAAAAATTTGCAAAAACAAACCAGAAATAAAAAATATACGTTATTGAGATGTGGAATAAGTGTACGCGACACAACAAACATAAACAAACAGCAATTCAAAAAATCACAACGGAAAACAGCAAGCAGTCTTCAACATGACCATAGGTCACTGCTTACCGTCTTGCATTGGCCCAAGACTTATAATACAATACAAAAGTATCAAAACCAATCCCTAAATCATCAACGAAAGACTCAATTCTTGACATAAAACAGTTAACATAGAATGACAAGGACAAACAAAGGCTTTGGCAAAGTTTCGATTACGGCCCCTTTTGGCCCCTAATTACAAAACAAGAGAAACAAGAGGCTCCCAGGAGCCTGAATCGCTCACCTGGTCTTGATGTTGACCCTATACTTTTGTAGAGCTAAATGAGCTGAACATTTAAGCAAGCAACAGCTTTTCTCTACCTGCAATAGTTTTCATTCTATAGGCCAAAAACACCATTTTTCACCTATAAGGGGCCATAACCCCTATAAGGAGTCATCTGACAACTTCGACCCTATGGAGACTTTTGTAGAGCTAAATGAGCTGAACATTTAAGCAAGCAACAGCTAATCTCTATCTGCAATATTTTTCATTCTGTAGGCCAAAAACATGAAAAATCTTTTTTTCAGGGGCTGTAACCCCTATAAGGGGTCTTCTGACAACTTTGACCCTATGGAGAATTTTGTAGAGCTAAATGAGCTGAACATTTAAGCAAGCAACAGCTAATCTCTATCTGCAATAGTTTTCATTCTGTAGGCCAAAAACATGAAAAATCGCTATTTTTCACGGGCCGTAACCCCTATAAGGGGTCATCTGACAACTTCGAAACTATGGAGAATTTTGTAGAGCTAAATGAGCTGAACATTTAAGCAAGCAACAGCTAATCTCTATCTGCAATAGTTTTCATTCTGTAGGACAAAAACATGAAAAATCGCTATTTTTCATGGGCCGTAACCCCTATAAGGGGTCATCTGACAACTTGGACCCTATGGAGAATTTTGTAGAGCTAAATGAGCTGAACATTTAAGCAAGCAACAGCTGATCTCTTTGTGCAATAGTTTCCATTCTGTAGGCCAAAAACATGAAAAATGGCCATTTTTCACCTTTAAGGGGCCATAACCCCTATAAGGGGTCATCTGACAACTTCGACCCTATGGAGACTTTCGTAGAGCTAAATGAGCTTAACATTTAAGCAAGCAACAGCTAATCTCTATCTGCAATAGTTTTCATTCTGTAGGCCAAAAACATGAAAAAATGCTATTTTTTACCTTTAAGGGGCCGTAACCCCTATAAGGGGTCATCTGACAACTTTGACCAAATGGAGACTTTTGTAGATCTTTTGATGCTGAATCAGCAGCGTGGCCTCAGATTTCCTCTATCTCTTATACTTTTTGATTTATAAGCCAAAAACAGTAGTCTGACCCCCCCTAGTCTATTTTTAGTAACGGTGGCCATGTTTTTTGACAGATCAAAAATCGAAACACAAGTTTGGTGCAGGACACCCTAAGGATCAATCATACCAAGTTTCATTCAATTCTGTTCAGTAGTTTCAGAGGAGAAGATTTTTGAAAAATTGTTAGCGGACGACGACGACGACAACGGACGCCAAGTGATGGCAATAGCTCACATGGACCTTCGGTCCAGGTGAGCTAAAAAGGGATGGTCACAAAAATTAATTCTCAAATACGAATTCGCTACCTGACAAGAATAAACTTGCAAAAAAAATTTCAAAATCGGACCACAAATACAAAAGTTTCGATTTTGGCCCCATTTGGCCCCTAATTACGTAATAGGGGGGAAAGGGGGGGGGTCGCAAAAATTAATTCTTAACTTTGTATCCCCTATTTGACAAGAACAAACATGCAAAAAAAAATTTGAAAATAGGACCACAAATAAAAAAGTTTTTATTTTGGCCCCTTTTGGCCCCTTAATACACAACGAAGAAAAATGGGGGCGCAAAAATTCATCAGGTTCATTCTTTTATTGTAAGAAACGTTCTTGGCAAATTTCACAGCAATAGTCCAACTAGGACCAAAGTTATGGTGGAAACAAGTAAAATATTTGAATTTTTTGCCCCTTTTGGGCTCCTAATTTCGAAACAAAAAAAGGGGGGACCCCAAAATCAATCCCATTCATCCTTGTATGGTAAGGAACATCACTGTCAAATTTCATAGCAATCGGATAACTAGAACTAAAGTTATTGTGGAAACAAACAACTAGAGGCTCCCAGGAGCCTGAATCGCTCACCTGATCTCTTATGCCAAAGTTTGAATAAATTTCACAAACTTTAAACTATACAAAGTTGCAAATAATCCCTTCAGTGGTTTCAGAGAAGATTTTTGGAAATCAGTTTAAATGAATAGAAAAAAAACAGTTAAAGGGCAATAACTCCTATAAGGACCTTTTGATGCTAAACAAGAAAAGTTGCTTCGGATTTTCTTTATCTTTTATACTTTTTGAGTTATAAGCCAAAAACAATGGTCTGACCCCCCTGTTCTATTTTTAGCAACGGCGGCCATGTTGGTTGGTCGACGTGTATATAATTCACAAACTTGGTAGAGGACATCCTAAAGATCATGTATACCAAGTATCAATGCAATCCCTTCAGTGGTTTCAGAGAAGAAGATTTTTAAAAATCAGTTAAAATTAATGAAAACAAGAGGCTCCCAGGAGCCTGAATCGCTCACCTGGTCTTGAGTCAACCCTAAACATGTAAACACTTTTCTAGAGCTAAATGAGCTGAACATTAAAGCAAGCAACAGCTTTTCTCTATCTACTTTAGTTTCATTCTATAGGCCAAAAACATGAAAAAACGTTATTTTAGGGGCCGTAACCCCTATTTGGGGTCATAAGACAACTTTGACCCAATGAAAACTTTTGTAAAGCTAAATGAACTGAACATTTAAGCAAGCAACAGCTTTTCTCTATCTGCTATAGTTTTCATTCACTAAGCCAAAAACATGGAAAAACGTCATTTTAGGGGCCAATACCCCTATAAGGGGTCATCTGACAACTTTGATCCTAAGGACACTTTTGTAGAGCTTTATGAGCTTAACATTTAAGCAAGCAACAGCTTCTCTCTATCTGCTATAGTTTTCATTCACTAAGCCAAAAACATGAAAAAAAGTTATTTCAGGGGCTGTAACCCCTATTAGGAGTCATCTGACAACTTTGACCCTATGAAGACTTTTGTGTAGCCAAATGAACTAAACATTTAAGCAAGCAACAGCTTTTCTCTATCTGCTATAGTTTTCATTCTATAGGCCAAAAACATGAAACTAGAGGCTCCCAGGAGCCTGAATCGCTCACCTGATCTCTTATGCCAAAGTTTGAATAAATTTCACAAGCTTTCAAGTATACAAAGTTGCAAAACAATCCTTTCAGTGGTTTCAGAGAAGATTTTTGAAAATCAGTTTAAATTAATAGAAAAAACAGGGCAATAACTACTATAAGGACCTTTTGATGCTGAACAAGAAAATTTGCTTCCGATTTTCTTTATCTCTTTTACTTTTTGAGTTATAAGCCGAAAACAATGGTTTGACCCCCCTGTTCTATTTTTAGCAAAGGCCACCATGATGGTTGGTCGACATGTATATAATTCACAAACTTGGTAGAGGACATTCTAAAGATCATGTATACCAAGTATCAATGCAATCCCTTCAGTGGTTCTAGAGAAGAAGATTTTTGAAAATCAGTGTAAATTAATGGAAAAAACAGTTAAAGGGGAATAACTAAAACTAGAGGCTCCCAGGAGCCTGAATCGCTCACCTGATCTCTTATGCCAAAGTTTGAATAAATTTCACAAACTTTCAAGTATACAAAGTTGCAAAACAATCCTTTCAGTGGTTTCAGAGAAGATTTTTGGAAATCAGTTTAAATTAAAAAAAAAAAACAGTTAAAGGGCTATAACTCCTGTAAGGACCTTTTGATGCTGAACAAGAAAATTTGCTTCAGATTTTCTCTGTCTCTTATACTTTTTGAGTTATAAGCCAAAAACAATGGTCTGACCCCCCTGTTCTTTTTTTAGCAACGGCGGCCATGTTGGTTGGTCGACATGTATATAATTCACAAACTTGGTAGAGGACATCCTAAAGATCATGTATACCAAGTATCAATGCAATCCCTTCAGTGGTTTTAGAGAAGAAGTTTTTTGAAAATCAGTGTAAATTAATGGAAAAAAAAACAGTTAAAGGGGAATAACTCTTAAAGCTCTGATCTGACAATTTAGACCCTGAAATCATTTTTGTAGATCTCAATGAGCTTAACAATTCTGCAATGCTATCTTTTCCTCTAGCTCTAACAGTTTTCAAGATATAGCCAAAAAACTGCAAAAATGGTCAATTTTGATGATTAAAGGGCAATAACTCCTATAAGGAGTCGTTTCACAACTTTGACTCAATGGAGAGATTTGTAGAGCTTTTGATGCTGAACAAGGAAGGTTGCTTCGGATTGTCTCTATCTCTTATACTTTTTGAGTTATAAGCCAAAAACAATGGTCTGACCCCCCTGTTCTATTTTTAGCAACGGCGGCCATGTGGGTTGGTCGACATGTATATAATTCACAAACTTGGTAGAGGACATCCTAAAGATCATGTATACCAAGTATCAATGAAATCCCTTCAGTGGTTTCAGAGAAGAAGATTTTTGAAAATCAGTGTAAATTAATGGAAAAAAACAGTTAAAGGGGAATAACTCTTAAACGGCTGATCTGACAATTTAGACCCTGAAATCAATTTTGTAGATCTCAATGAGCTGAACAATTCTGCAATGCTAACTTTTCCTCTAGCTTTAAAGGTTTTCAAGATATAGTCCAAAAACTGCAAAAATGGTCAATTTTGATGATTAAAGGGCAATAACTCCTATAAGGAGTCGTTTCACAACTTCGACTCAATGGAGAGATTTGTAGAGCTTTTGATGCTGAACAAGGAAGGTTGCTTCGGATTATCTCTATCTTTTATACTTTTTGAGTTATAACCCAAAAACAATGGTCTGACCCCCCTGTTCTATTTTTAGCAACGGCGGCCATGTTGGTTGGTCGACGTGTATATAATTCACAAACTTGGTAGAGGACATCCTAAAGATCATGTATACCAAGTATCAATGCAATCCCTTCAGTGGTTTCAGAGAAGAAGATTTTTAAAAATCAGTTTAAATTAACGGAAAAAACAGTTAAAGGGGAATAACTCTTAAACGGCTGATCTGACAATTTTGACCCTGATATCATTTTTGTAGATCTCAATTAGCTAAACAATTCTGCAATGCTAACTTTTCCTTTAGCTCTAACGGTTTTCAAGATATAGTCCAAAAACTGCAAAAATGGTCAATTTTGATGATTAAAGGGCAATAACTCCTATAAGGAGTCGTTTCACAACTTCGACTCAATGGAGAGATTCGTAGAGCTTTTGATGCTGAACAAGGAAGGTTGCTTCGGATTTTCTCTATCTCTTATACTTTTTGAGTTATAAGCCAAAAACAATGGTCTGACCCCCCTGTTCTATTTTTAGCAACGGCGGCCATGTTGGTTGGTCGACATGTATATAATTCACAAACTTGGTAGAGGACATCCTAAAGATCATGTATACCAAGTATCAATGCAATCCCTTCAGTGGTTTCAGAGAAGAAGATCTTTGAAGAAAAGTTAACGGACGGACGGACGACGGACGGACGGACGACGGACGCTTAACGATGACAATAGCTCACATGACCCTTCGGGTCAGGTGAGCTAAAAATGGCTATTTTTCAAGGGCCGTAACCCCTATAAGGGGTCATCTGACAACTTCGACCCTATGGAGAATTTTGTAGAGCTAAATGTGCTGAACATTTAAGCAAGCAACAGCTAATCTCTATCTGCTATAGTTTTCATTTTGTAGGACAAAAACATGAAAAATCGCTATTTTTCAGGGGCCGTAACCCCTATAAGAGGTCATCTGACAACTTCGACCCTATGGAAAATTTTGTAGAGCTAAATGAGCTGAACATTTAAGCAAGCAACAGCTAATCTCTATCTGCAATAGTTTTCATTCTGTAGGCCAAAAACATGAAAAATGGCTATTTTTCACCTTTAAGGGGCTGTAACCCCTATAAGGGGTCATCTGACAACTTCGACCCTATGGAGACTTTTGTAGAGTTAAATGAGCTGAACATTTAAGCAAGCAACAGCTAATCTCTATCTGCAATAGTTTTCATTCTGTAGGCCAAAAACATGAAAAAATGCTATTTTTCACCTTCAAGGGGCCGTAACCCCTATAAGGGGTCATCTGACAACTTTGACCAAATGGAGACTTTTGTAGAGCTTTTGATGCTGAATCAGTAGCGTGGCCTCAGATTTCCTCTATCTCTTATACTTTTTGATTTATAAGCCAAAAACAGTAGTCTGACCCCCCTAGTCTATTTTTAGTAACGGCAGCCATGTTTTTTAACGGATCAAAAATCAAAACACAAGTTTGGTGCAGGACACCCTAAGGATCATTCATACCAAGTTTCATTAAATTCTGTTTGGTAGTTTCAGAGGAGAAGATTTTTGAAAAATTGTTAACAGACGACGACGACGACGACGACAGACGACGACGACGACGGACGCCAAGTGATGGTAATAGCTCACATGGACCTTCGGTCCAGGTGAGCTAAAAAGGGGAATAACTCTTAAACAGTTGATCTGACAATTTTGACCCTGAAATCATTTTCGTAGATCTCAATGAGCTTAACAATTCTACAATGCTAACTTTTCCTGTCTAGCTCTAACATTTTTCAAGATATAGTCCAAAAACTGAAAAAATGGTCAATTTTGATGATTAAAGGGCAATAACTTCTATAAGGAGTGTTTCATAACTTCGACTAAATGAAGAGATTTGTAGAGCTTTTGATGCTGAACAAGGAAGGTTGCTTCGGATTTTCTCTATCTCTTATACTTTTCGAGTTATACTCCAAAAACAATGGTCTGACCCCCCCCTGTTCTATTTTTAGCAACGGCGGCCATGTTGGTTGGTCATCATGTATATAATTCACAAACTTGGTAGAGGACATCCTAAAGATCAAGTATACCAAGTATCAATGCAATCCCTTCAGTGGTTTCAAGGAAGAAGATTTTTGAAAATCAGTGTACATTAATGGAATAAAACAGTTAAAGGGGAATAACTCTTAAACAGTTGATCTGACAATTTTGACCCTAAAATCATTTTCGTACATCTCAATGAACTTAACAATTCTGCAATGCTAACTTTTCCTCTAGCTCTAACGGTTTTCAAGATATTGACCAAAAACTGCAAAAATGGTCAATTTTGACGATTAAAGGGCAATAACTCCTATAAGGAGTTGTTTCACAATTTTGACTCAATGGAGAGATTTGTAGAGCTTTTGATGCTGAACAAGGAAGGTTGCTTCGGATTTTCTCTATCTCTTATACTTTTCGAGTTATAAGCAAAAAACAATGGTCTGACCCCCCTGTTCTATTTTTAGCAACGGCGGCCATGTTGGTTGGTCAACGTGTATATAATTCACAAACTTGGTAGAGGACATCCTAAAGATCAAGTAAACCAAGTATCAATGCAATCCCTTCAGTGGTTTCAGAGAAGAAGATTTTTTAAATCAGTGTACATTAATGGAAAAAAACAGTTAAAGGGGAATAACTCTTAAACGGTTGATCTGACAATTTTGACCCTGAAATCATTTTCGTAGATCTCAATGAGCTTAACAATTCTGCAATGCTAACTTTTCCTCTAGCTCTAACGGTTTACAAGATATAGTCCAAAAACTGAAACTAGATGGAGCCTTCCCCGGAAGGCATATGTCGCCTGCGTATCTATATTTGTTCGCCAAACAGGAAGCAGTTAATTTTCGGGCATTAAATCTCCTCACACCTTAAAGTACTATGCAATGAAGCTACATACCAAATATCAAGAGGCTGTGGCATGTAGTTGCCTGGAAAACTGCGACGAAAATTTGGCATCGATGTCCATTATATATAAAACATTAAGTATTCGTCAAACAGGAAGTAGTTATTTTTCGGGCATAAAATCACTTTACACCTTACAGTACTACACAATGAAGCTACATACCAAATATCAAGAGGCTGTGGCATGTAGTTGCCTAGAAAAATGCGACGAAAATTTGGCATCTATGTCCATTATATATAAAACATAAAGTATTCGTCAAACAGGAAGTAGTTATTTTTCGGGCATAAAATCGCTTTACACCTTATAGTACTATGCAATAAAGCTACATACCAAATATCAAGAGGCTGTGGCATGTAGTTGCCTGGAAAACTGCGACGAAAATTTGGCATCTATGTCCATTATATATAAAACATTAAGTATTCGTCAAACAGGAAGTAGTTATTTTTCGGGCATAAAATCGCTTTACACCTTACAGTACTACGCAATGAAGCTACATACCAAATATCAAGAGGCTGTGGCATGTAGTTGCCTGGAAAACTGCAACGGAAATTTTTGTGACGCCGCAGGACGACGCAGGACGACGACGCAGGACGACGACGCAAGACGACGGATAGTGCCAAAGTAACCCCTATATGTCGCTTCTGCAACACGTTGCAGGCGACATAAAAATGGTCAATTTTGATGATTAAAGGGCAATAACTCCTATAAGGAGTCATTTCACAACTTCGACTCAATGGAGAGATTTGTAGAGCTTTTGATGCTGAACAAGGAAGGTTGCTTCGGATTTTCTCTATCTCTTATACTTTTTGAGTTATAAGCCAAAAACAATGGTCTGACCCCCCTGTTCTATTTTTAGCAACGGCGGCCATGTTGGTTGATCAACGTGTATATAATTCACAAACTTGGTAGAGGACATCCTAAAGATCAAGTATACCAAGTATCAATGCAATCCATTCAGTGGTTTCAGAGAAGAAGATCTTTGAAGAAAAGTTAACGGACGGACGGACGGACGACGGACGACGGTCAGGTGAGCTAAAAACTGCAAAAATGGTCAATTTTGATGATTTAAGGGCAATAACTCCTATAAGGAGTCGTTTCACAACTTCGACTCAATGAAGAGATTCGTAGAGCTTTTGATGCTGAACAAGGTAGGTTGCTTCGGATTTTCTCTATCTCTTATACTTTTTGAGTTATAAGCCAAAAACAATGGTCTGACCCCCCTGTTCTATTTTTAGCAATGGCGGCCATGTTGGTTGGTCGACATGTATATAATTCACAAACTTGGTAGAGGACATCCTAAAGATCATGTATACCAAGTATCAATGCAATCCTTTCAGTGGTTTCAGAGAAGAAGATCTTTGAAGAAAAGTTAACGGACGGACGACGGACGCTTAACGATGACAATAGCTCACATGACCCTTCGAGTCAGGTGAGCTAAAAAAGTAGTATTTTTGGCCCTTTTTTGGCCCCTAATTTCTAAACGAAAAATGGCGGGACCCCCAAAATCAATCCCATTCATCCTTTTATGGTAAGGAACATCATTGTAAAGTTTCATAGCAATCGGATAACTGGAACTAAAGTTATTGTGGAAACACTAAAAAGTTAACAGACACCGACGACGACGACAGCATCATACCATAATACGTCCGCAAATTTTTTGCGGTCGTATAAAAATAACAGAAGTTCAACCACAGGGACTTGCTCCCCTCTATCAATATTTTGTATGAGTCAATGTGCGGTACGAAAAAAGCTTTTCTTTATCTGCAATAATTTTCATTCCAAATAAGCAAAAATCACTATTATTCAACTTTTAATTAAGGGACAGGGTTATTTGTTTACTTTGACCTTGTAGATCTAAATGAGCTGAACATTTAAGCAAGCAACAGCTTTTCTCTATCTGCAATAGTTTTCGTTCTCGAGGCCAAAAACAATATTTTTGCCTTTAAGGGGCTGTAACCCTGTAAGGGGTCGTCTGACAACTTCGACCCTATGGTGACTTTTGTAGAGCTAATTGAGCTGAACATTGAAGCAAGCAACAGCTTTTCTCTATCTGCCAAAGTTTCAATCTATAGGCCAAAAAACTCTATTTTTGCCTTGAAGGGGCTATAACCCCTGTAAGGGGTCATCCGACAACTTTGACCCCATGGAGACTTTTGTAGAGCTAAATTAGCTGAACATTTAAGCAAGCAACAGCTATTCTCTATCTGCAATGATTTTCATTCTATAGGCCAAAAACACTATTTTCCGCCTTTAAGGGGCTGTTACTTCTACAAGGGGTCATCTGACAACTTCGACCCAATGGAGACTTTTGTAGAGCTTTTGATTCTGAAGAGCCTGAGCTTCTTTGGATTTTTTCTATCTGATATAGTTGCTGAGTTATAAGCCATTTTAAGTAATTTAACCCTATGTTCTATTTTTAGTAACAGTGGCCATGTTTTTTATCAATAGAAAATAAAGAGATGTGGAATAAGTGTACGCGACACAGCCAACAATTAAACGGCAATTTAGAAAAACCACAATGGACAACCGCCAGCAGCCTTCAACGAGGCCATTTGGCACTGCTCGCGGTTATGCAATTGGCCCATGGTCTAAATAAGATGCATATAATTCAAATCCAGCCCTGAAAATTTTAAAATGAGGATCGTTTGTTGCCAAAACGTCATAAATCATTTCTGCAAAATTTCAGTAAGTTAAATTGGTTCAGTGGTTTCAGAGAAGAAGATTTTTGAAATTGTTAACGGACAACAGACGACGGACGCATAGTGATGACATAAGCTCACATGGCCTTTGGCAAGGTGAGCTAAAAAGACATGAAAATGTCCCATCATGAAACATTTAGGACAGACAAACAGACTGTTGTAGATAAGACATACAAATTGAAACTTGCTACAAATCAACAGGAGCCTGATGTGATCATGTGAAAGCCACCCTTAAATTTATGATACAATTACATTTGGACGATCAGAGTACATGTACCTCTTTCTCAATTGAAAACATGATTTTACATTATTATTTATTTTTAGAAAACAGTCTGTCCCACCAGATCAACTAGGATTGGATTCTTTCACCTAAAAGTAGAAAAAAAGAATAATTTATATAACTGTCAAGTTTTATACTGTAACCAGGTATACAGTTTTGAATTAATGTTGAATTAATCATGTTACTGCATAAATAACCCAAGTGTGAACATTTTGTGCTCCTTCAATATGTTCTAATGTTGAGAAGGTTCATTGATAAGTTCCTGAAAAAGTTCCATTTTTTAGTAGACAATGTTCAATGTTCATATTTGTATTCATGCTCAAAACAACTTTTATTTACCAGGAGACAATACGACAGCATATCTTATGAACATATGTAACTTTTTTAGGAACTTCTAAAAAGAACCACTTCAAAACATGAAGGAACTTCCCAACATAAATCGTTCACACTTTGGTTATTTCTGCAGTAATCCATACCATTTGGTATGTTTTCACATGAATCACATCTAGTTTGAGTTTTTTTTACAGAAACGTGTGTTTGTTGATGTTTTCGTCTGATGGTTAATGCAACTCTTTTATGATATTAAGATTAAGCCATTTTAATTGACATTTGTATTTGGAGCCTTAAGTGTTGACTAGGTGAAGATGTTGAAGGGTATTCGATGTGTCAAGTAAGTGTTTATTCTTTTAAAAAATGGGTTAATAAGATGGTAATTCTTTGAATAGTAGATCTTAACCACTTCTTCGCATTCTTACACGTTTTGTTAACCTAAACACATATTTTACATCATGCATTGCTTTTTTCTTTATTCAAAAGTAAATTATTGTCTGAATACATACCTTAATCTTCTAGCTTCTCTTTCAGACTCTAGTAATGTAAGGATATCTCCTTCTCTTACTGGACCTTTAACATTTCTGATAATAGATCTGTTGCTGTCATCTAAAAATTCTACTCGGACCTGAAAATATAAAAACACCTCTGTAACTATCTGGTATTTTGCATCCAATGGTTTGATAAATTAAAACTTATAAAACAGTTAACTACGTGCATGTTTTACATCAAATTAAACAAATTTATGGATAATTTAAATAAGATACAGATTACATAGTCTACTGGACTCAACCTTCATAAATAAATGGCTGTTTAAATGTCTATAGAAACAGAACAAAATCTTTATTGGGTAAGATAAAACTTTCCTTAATGATTAACTTAAACTCAAATAGAATGATGCAGAGTTCATGTTTATTGTATACCTTGGTCATGATAATACTCGAACAAATGGAAAATGTTAAGAAATGCCTGAGATAATGTTTTATACATGTAATATACAACAAATTAGTCTTTATGTTAACTAAACATTAAGATTTATTAACACTAATTAAAAGTTAATGTCACACTAATTTAACATTCAATTAACTATGGTTTAAAGTTAAGTGTTTTAAACATGTTAAAGATAAATGTAATTTTTTAAGGAGATATGAACCTGTGCTTTTGAGTATTTTGAATTTTTTTTCGATATCCTCTGCCTTTATCCATTAAAATGCATGGGAATTAATTTACCCATTGACCCCCTATTTTCTTTTCATTGTTTCTAATATCATGTCGAAATCATTACATATAACACATTTCAGTAAGTTTTCATTTTATTTCTATGCTTAATAGGTCAAAAACTGTTTCAATGTTATTCCAATAAAAAATCCAGAGGAGCCGGATATCCAGCCAATTTTTTAAATCCTTTTATCTTTAAAACAAACTCATGAACATATGAATTTTTATGCTCCCACGACAAAATGTCAGAGGGGGGCATCAAGTTTTACTCATGTCCATCCGTCCTTCAGCTTGTACAAATTTCTGTCAAGCTTTTCTAAGGACTGTACAAGAGAATGATTTGAAACATGGTAGGATGGTTCAGTATGAAAAGCTGTACCTCCTATCCAATTTTCAGACCTGTCAGGCATCTACTTCCTGTTTTGAACATAATTAGACTGATGTGGAAATATGCCAACACTTTGTTGGGTGGTTCAGTATGACAAACTGTTCATCCTAAGCGATTTTCAGACCTGTCGAACATCTACTTCCTGTTTGCGAGTTAGCCCATTGAGAAAATATGTGAACATGACTGAATATTTTCGTCAAGCTTTTCTCAGCAACTACACATGAGAATGATTTGAAACTTGGTAGGATGGTTTATAATGACAAACTGTACATCCTAAGTGATTTTCATACCTGTTGGCATCTACTTCCTGTTTGGACTTAAGCCGATGTGAAAATATATGAACATGACTGAAAATTTTCGTCAAGGTTTTCTCAGGATCCATACATGCAGCTGCATACATGAGAATGATTTGAAACTAAGTAGGATGGTTCAGTATGACAAACTTTACGTTCAAAGCGACTTTAAGACCTGTCAGACTTCTAGTTTCTGTTTTGGGCCAGTGGGGGCATCCATGTCCCATGGACATATTCTTCTTTATTTTCTTTGGTTTAAGTTTATGCCAAGTTTTTCTAACACGAGTGACCATTTTTAAGGACATTTAAATACTTGAATTTAAAGGTGCATATCTCCTTAAATGTTAATTTATGTCATGTTTGTTGAATTCTGTGAGCTTAAATGTTACACTTTAATGTTAAATTAACAATCGAAACTTCATTAACACCAATTTAGTGTTCATAAAATGCCTGAGATTCTTTAATTCTTATAACATGTTATTCCAACACTTTAATAAACCATACTAAACACTTATTCCAGTTCTGTGTTTTACCTGTGTACATTGTCCTTGAGATCCAGTACGTCCCAAAATCTTGGTTACCTGAAAGAAAATATGAAATATTATCAATGCTTGCTAGTGAGAATTATGTAGGTTTATTATGGTTTTATACTATTCGTGCTTTGTACAAGATAAACAATAGGGGGAAGGTTGGGCCCAAAAAACTAGTTTAACCCCGCCACATTTTATAGGTGCCTGTCCTAAGCCAGGAATCCTTGTCAACTATCTGTTTTTTGTTTTATGTCAAGAAATGGGTCTTTCATTGATGATCTAGGGATTTGTTTGAATCTTATGTATTGTATTTTTAGTCTTGGGCCAATGCAAGACATAAAGCAGTGACCTCTGGTCTGGCTGTTTTCCATTGTGAATTTTTAAATTGCTGTTTCTTTAATGTTGGTTGTGTTGCATACATTTGGTGCACTTATTCCACATCTCTTTATCGTCTATTCTTAGTAGTCATTACTCTTAGGATTGAATACATGTACATACAAAATGTATTATTGTACAACTGATCATTCAAACACACATATGCATGTAAATGAAGGTCGTTTTTTTTTTTTTTTGCAGTGGAAGAGAGATAACTTGGTATTTTATGTTCGGTCCTAAAATGTCCCTTTCCTGCATGACAGGTCTGCACCCTTATGGGACAGACTATGAAAACTGTGTCTTTAAAGGAAGTTTTTTTTTTTTTCACAAATGGACCAAGATCCCCAATGACGGAGAGAGAAAAATAGTATATAAAATCATGCTATTTCTTCTGCATATTTGATACTAGTACACACTCAATATAAGACCAAATGACAAAAGGATAACTGTTTTGGAATGCTGAATTACTGTGGAAGCTAAAACCTTGAATGGATTATGCACAAGTGAAAAGAGAAGCCTAAAATTTTGACTTTATTTCAAGATGCAGATTTGGGGATTATTTCCTGTCCAGATCTCTAAATTATACCCTCCTAGTTTTTCGGGGTTTGCTAAATTACAGCAGTGTTCTCCTTTTTTCAAAAAGGTAAGGTGGGTGTTTTGAAAAACCACTGACCAACCGGGTTTATTTCTACTGCTTAACCCTTATCAACCGGGTTTTTTACAGAGGCCAATCTAGAGGGCAGTTTAGGGGTCTGGGTTCCTTTTTTGTTGCAAAAATTTATGATTTCATGCAAACTGTTGGCAAAGTTTGTCAAAATAGATTTGGACCCCTCATGTTCTGATGCCCCCCCTTTAAAAAAAAATTATGGATCTGCCCCTGAAACCCTCTATCAGAGAGAGTGATTGTTTTAATAAAACCATAAAATGCACAGTTTACTAACAAAGATACAGTAATAATAGCCTTAATTAAATCTAGGCTATTTTAAGAATTTTCTTTCATTTTTGTTTGGGCTACAGTTATCTTTCTTTTCCTAACTGTAAGCCAATATGTTAATTTTCCCGCCAAAAAGTCACATGATCACAGCTCAAATGTAAACAAACACACTTGATCCTTCTTTTTAGCATTGCAGAAGTTCTGTCATCAAATATTCAAACTTAATTGTATGTTTTATGTTCTTTTTGTGGATTAAACTATTTTTAAGTTGAAGGTAAATATCAATATTCTTTTTCTTTCAATAAAACCTTTGAATTAACCACATGGATGCATGTTATTCTGGACACGTGCCAGCAATTTTTTATTTACATTTTTCCCTTTTTTGATTGGATGATAAGAAATTTACATCGATAAATTATTCTTAGCACCTCCTGTTTTACCTTGTCGGCAAATTTCTTTTATGTTTGCTGGTCACCTATCGATCTTTGGTTTTAATTGGCTTGGGTTATAAAAGTGTCAATCAATGTCTGCATTTTATTAGTAACAAAAGACCTCATTAAACATGGATTTTTTTGAAAATTGCCGACCACCTTACCAAAATGAAAGGTGGTCGGCTCTGGAAAAAAGGTGGTCGGCACCAAGGCCCTGGAAAATTTCTGAGTTGATTTCGGTCATTTTTCCCGAAATTTTTAATGTTCAAAGACCACTTCTTATGCAATGTCATATAATCTTGTCTCCTTCCTAAGTAGAAGACTTGTGCCCCCCCCCCCCCCTTTATCCTCCTTGAAATCTTATGTCAATCAGGTATTACATAAACAAGTACTTGCTTGTTTGAAATATTTTATAATAAGCTGAAAAAGATATCCTGATCCTTTTAATAAAGGTTGTTTAAAATATTCTTCATGGTTTTTTAAAAATTGCATGGTTTACTTGATGCAAAACATCGTTCATGTGAAAGTGAAAGTGAAAGTAAAAGTAAAGTGGAAGTAGATTGGAATGAAGACACATACAAAAATTAGATTTTATTTTCAAAAGAAAAACAAATCAACTAAAAGTGTTGAGAAATGCAAATATGATATTCTGTTCAATAAAATTTATCACATTATAGGTATCTGGTAATTAATTATTGTTTGGAAAATATTTCAGATTTTTTTTTATCTTGCACATGCGTAATTATGTAAACAAATGTATTTATAGTGTACAAACACTCTTTTGACCAATTGAGTGTGTTTTTCTCAATTTTAATGAAGATCTGATTTCTAATAAACAAAAACAAACACCTTGGTACAGTTAATTGACATTATTGATTTAATTCAAACCATCTACATTCTACAGGTAAATCTTCTTCAATGCACGTGGTCATGATCAGACAGGTGTGACCGATTACCTAATTGGCATAGCCCTGTAGCATATTCACACCTGTGTTTGACACCCAGACAGACTTAATAATGAGATTAAATGACCACACGACCGGATGCTTAGCAGGACAATTAATGAATTTATGACCGACTGCCAAAAAACATTGTGAAAAAAAATTTGAAATGTCCGATTTGGGGAATTTTTGATCGGTCATTTTGGACAAAATTTCGGACATGACCGGCAAATATGACCGTTTCCAGGGCCTTGGTCGGCACACCCGGCTTAAATGGCGAATGGAGAACACTGTTACAGAAAATCTAATCACACAACCCCACCCGATATTGAAACTGTAAAGAGAAAAGTTTCACAGCTTTAAAATAAGCTATGACACATGAACAGAATATTTATAGAAATAAATCTACAAGCAATAATGTTAGTGTTATAGGCAATGGAAAATCAATTATGCCAGTTGAGGCAAATAACTAAGCAATGTAATACGGGGGCGATAATGGTAGAAATGTCAACAATTTAGTTGTCCTATGAGCTGAATTTTCCTTCAACGTCCGGTTTTTCACGCCTCTTTTTTCCGAACTTTCAGCATCTTTTATTAACGCTTATTTACATGTATTTGAAAATTTCTGACGTCATTAAGCGCAAACGGGACCTGGAACCGACGGAGAAAAGCTAGTATTTTTTTTTATCTTTGAATACAATTGTCAATTCATAGACATTTCAAATTTATACAGCATGAACAATATTTAAAGATGCGTTGTAACTTCAGGAGCGTCACAGGTTAAACCTGTCTCATATTATGAAGATGGTTTATTTTAAATACTTATTAAATGGTCTAGGTATTGTGAAAAAATGAGGTAGGTAGGGAAACTCTAAACAGACATACATTTTAGTTTGGCCTCAGAATGAAAATATTTAAATAAAATACTTAAATGGGATAGTATGAACTAAAAAAAAATCTTTGAGTGAAAATGGTGAAAGAAATACATAATTCAATTGGTATGAAATACATTAAATATTCTTAAGCTATATTTTGGACATCATTTTGAAAGTATCTCATTGCAAATAATGCTAACTTTAGCAAGTTTTATTGGCTGTAACTTATCCATGCTGTGGATTTTTTCAGTACCGGAAGTGAAAGGACCGAAAAGCACGTGTTTCCGGTCTTCGTAAAATCTTACTCATTTCGGAAAAAACGTGAAACTTTTTTCCGGAAATCTAAAAATTATTGCGTTTTTAAAAAAAACTTTTGAAAAGTATTATTAAAACAAATAGATATATCGTTATTTTTTGTTATCAAATGTTTAAAACTTTTGAGAGCACTTTATTTCTGATACCTGGTCAGCAAAACTACCAGATTAACAGGTTGTTGTTTGTTTTTTTTTCAGTCTGGACGCTAACTTAAAAAAACATTAAAAATGTTTATTTAAAAAAAAATATTTTATATAGGTAATTTTCACAATTTTTTACCATGCAATATTTAAAAACTTCTCATTTGTATGTTTACCACAAATTCATCGCGATCGAAGCCATATTACTTTGACTAATTAACAAAGAGATTCACCCTGACTTTGAATAATGCATTTACAGATGTGTTTACTAACATTATTTGCAGCAACACATGTCCTCGGTTTATTACACTGGGATGTGTGACCCTGTTTGATATAGATTTGTTATAACTTATTTTTCTCTCCAATTGCTCACTTAATCTTGTAATATGGTTTTCAGTTTCCAAATAAGAAGAAGAACTGTATGTCTGTGTCAGTATGACTTTTTAAAGAATTTTGTTAAAATGACACGATTTCTATAGTAAATATTTAACGATTACCAAGGCGAAAACTTATAAAAGTTATCGCCGGTATCCCCATGTCACGGGAGCCCCATATGAAACCTACATCGGTATGGGATTGGACTGTAGCTCACCTACTTCCTGTTAACAAAGTCCAACTATTTCTGTCTTTGACGCATATATTTTAACATGTTGATTCCTTATCTATTTTGAGTATTCAGCTAGATTGCATACTTTGATTGATTTTATTACAGACCAAAATACTTGTGGAGGTCAGTGCATGCTTGTGAGCTGATTTTGGTTCTTAATTGGTTTCGAGTCATTTCTACAAAAACCACAGATCGGTATATTTTAATGTAGGTTTATGCCGGACAAAAACTGACAAACTGTATGCACAAGATACATTATTTTGTTCATTAATGTCATTATGATCCCTCTTTAGAATGTTTGCTCACTTCTAGTCTAGCTTCGCATACCATCTTGATGTTGTCAATGTCACATTTTGACCTGTCATGCTACGATTTTTTTTATTCAACATCCACTGTGTTCTTAATGTCATCATTTGATGTTGCATATTTATATAAAAAATTGACTGAAACATACACATATAGGTAGTTCTAAAAGCTAGGGTCTGTTTGGTCTTTTATAATGACATTTGGGATACAGATTCATTGCCGTTTATGCTTTTATTGAAACTACTTGTCAATTTGCAAATATAGTTAGTATTTAAATGTACATTTCGCGTCGCTGATTGCTGTTTTTAATGTTTTAAATGTTAAAAATGTGCATTTCATTTGAACTTTGACTTCTTCAAGGTCAAACAATTGGTTTTTAAGGCTCACTCAAGTACATAAATTAACTTTCTTTCGCCACCAATAACATAGGGGCTTGTTTAGGGGAGGGTTGGGGCTGTACCAATATTCTATATCCCAGTAAATTTGTTCATCAAATTTCCCGTATCCGAAAAAGTGTTTTTCCAATATCCCATGTTCCTGTAAATAAAATGGATTTAAATATCCCAAACCCCATGAATAAAAAATGTAAATATCCCCATATCCCATTTTTGCCTAAACAAGCCTCAGTATATATGACAGGCTTTCATTTTTAGGCCATCTGGCTTCGTCCGTTAACAATTTCAAAAATCTTCGAAACCACTAAACCAATTCTGAAACTTTGCAGGAATAATATATAAGGGGGGGTCATATAACATGTTGGCATTTTGAAATGATTCAGTAAAAACACGATTGCTGCCACTAAAATTGAACATAAAGTAAAATCACTTTAAAATGGCTTATAACCAATCAACTATAATACAATCTTTATATATAGAAAACTCCGAAAGATTATGTCAAGCTCTTACGAATCAAAAGCTCTCTAAAAATCTCCATTGGACCGAAGTTGTCAGATAACCGGGTTATTAATGAAAACTATTGCAGAAAGGGAAAACTGTTGCTTGCTTAAACCCTCAGCTCATAAAGCTCGACAAAGGCCCCCGTTAGATCGAATTGGTGAGATGAACCCTTACATGTATATAGTAGTTATGGCACTTTAAAGGACAAAAAGGCGTTTTTTTTCTGTTTTTCCCTATAGAATTAAAACTATTGCAGATAAAGAAAAGCTGTTGCTTGCTTAAACCTTTAGCTGATTAGCTCTACAAAAGTCTTTATTGGGTTGAAGTTGTCAGATGACTCCTTATAGGGGTCATCGCTCTTTAAAGGTCGAAAATAGTGTTTTTTTTTATGTTTTTGCCCTATAGAATAAAAACCATCGAAGATAAAAGAAAAACTGCCGTTTTCTTAAACCTTCAGCTCACTAAGCTCTACAAGTCTCTACTAGGTCTACGTTTACAGTCAAATGACTCCCTATAGGGGGTATGGCTCTTTAAAGGTCGAAAAGTTTTTTTTTCTGTTTTTTTCCCTATAGAATAAAAACTATTTCGGATAAAGAAAATCTGTTGCTTGCTTTAACCTTTAGCTTACTAGCAATACAAAAGTCTTCATGTGGTTGAAGTTGTCAGATGACTCATTATAGGGGTCATCGCTCTTTAAAGGTGGAAAATAGCGTTTTTTCATGTTTTTTGCCCTATATACTACCAACAATTTGCATACGTAATTAAGGTAATTAAAATGCAGGCACCAAAAAAAGTACATTTCTTACATGTATGCACATTAGTGGTAATGAAGATACCAGTCAAATAATTGCACTGAGATAAAAAAGTAGAATAACAGTACTGTAAATAGCAGTAAAGTAACAGTACTGGTAATTGCAGAAAAATAACAATATTGTAAAAAGTCCAATTGAAGTACTTTGAAAGGTTGTAAAAGAACATAAATTCATAAGTTTGTTCATAAGTAAAGTCGTGGTTTGATACTGATTGCTAATCATAGAGAAATACCACTGATCAAAACTGAAAGCACCTTAGTTGTTATTCATTATACTGGCTAAAGTTTTAGTTACCCCTTTTTCATGGATGATGCATGCATATCATAAGCACTTGTTCTGCATACGAATTGCTATTCGATAGGTGATAGATGTCCTTTTTTAGATTTAGATTTAAGTATTATTGACGGAAAATTACATACCAAAGTATATGATAAACGTGACGACTTTACCTTCCCTATTATAAATTTTCCTTTTCTTGAAGGAGATGTTCCACTAGCGCCGTCATACGGGGTTTACATTTCACAGTTAGTAAGATATGCTCGGATCTGCAGTTGTGTTTCTGATTTTAATAATAAAAACCGTTTTATTACTGAAAAATTATTAAAACAAGGTTATCGATACCACAAATTAGTAAAATCTTTTTCTAAATTCTTCCACAAGTATCGATCTCTTATTGAAAAATTTAATTGTACACGTCACTTTCTTATAGTGAAAGGAATATCACATCCTGTATTTTATGGTGATGTTTTTTATAAAGCTCACAAATTTAAAAGCAATCCAATAGAAATGAAAAATTGGCTTCAAAATTTATTACGGAAAGGATATGAAATGAATATCTTGGTTAAATCTTTGAATTTAGTGTTTTTTGGCAGAAATATTGAAAACTTAATACTCGCTTTAAAACTTCCATAAACGTTTTTACTATTGTCATTTTTAAGCATTATAGCGATCAAGCGTGTCGGTTTTGTGTGATGACACTTCACTAAATCATTTTTGCTTGAAGTGTTGTGTCGGATTTAAAATCGATACGTTTGATTTTTTTACATCAGTCGATTGATGATTCTCAGCTAGCTGTCAGTAACAGCGAGTGTTCTATAGAGAGTTCCTTTACCGTCCTTTTGTTTGTTCTTGTTTTTTGTCTTAGGTTCTCTCTAGTAGAATTGGACTTTGATCGATTTGATTTTTATTGTGTGTTTAGTTTTTGTGCTTTGTCTAGGAATATTGATAGGGGGAAGGTTGGGCCCAAAAAACTAGTTTAACCCCGCCACATATTACATGTGCCTGTCCTAAGCCAGGAATCCTTGACAAAGCTTTCGTTTGTACTTGTCTTTTTGATGTTTTCTGTTCCTTGTTTAAGAAGGGGGTCTATCTGTGACTATTTCAGGACTGGATTTGAATTATATGCATCTTATTTAGACCATGGGCCAATTGCATAACCGCGAGCAGTGCCAAATGGCCTCGTTGAAGGCTGCTGGCGGTTGTCCATTGTGGTTTTTCTAAATTGCCGTTTAATTGTTGGCTGTGTCGCATACACTTATTCCACATCTCTTTATTTTTGATATTAACATTCTATTTTATGCTGGTTCATTGTCAATGTTGTATTTTCTTTGCTACAAGTTTGATACACTTAGTAGTCGTGTACACAAGAGAATATAGAAATAGGGTAATGAAACAGGTTCATTTATTCATTTGTTCTAAAAAAAAAAAAAGGCAAAAACAAACAAAGTCTGATGATGCACAAGTTTTCCAAATTACTACTAAGATTGGAAAGATACCAACAGCGCAATCATTATACTAAGAACTCTTGTACAATAACCATGAAGCCACAGTGCATAAAACTTGAACTAATGACATGAATGACATATCACAACAGTGACAACAACACATAAAATATATATTTTCATTAACTGTGTCAGCATCAGATATCTTACATTTATGACAGTCTATGTCAGTATAACAAATGAGCTTTAGTTTTGTTACTTCTACTTCTCTATAATGTCTCACAATAATGACAATATCCTTATGACCATTGCGATCCACCAATTCTCCGGAATGACTGATTCGTTTTTGTCAATTTCTCTGGACTATGAGATTGATCATTAAAATTCGGTAGTTTTGTTATTACCTTTATCCAAACTTTTATACAAAGCAAAACTTTCGTATTTTGACAGAAAGACTGAACAGCCACTAACGAATGGAACAATTAGTTCTTATTTTATTATTAAAAAAAAACATCAAAGGAGCAGCTTTCTATATTATCTAAAAAGTTCGAAGGACATACATGTAGATAGAAAAGAAACCCAGTTAAATTAAAGATACAGGCTGAAAATGACTGAAAATGATTTTTACATGAAAATAAAAAACATCAGAAAAAATTACAACAAAAAAACATTTTATACCAATGAACCAGAGATTAGAAGTTAATACACTAGTGGCATTGTCTGGAAAATAAACATAGGATTTTAGAGTTCTCGTGAACAAGGATATTTGTTTGTACTTTTGATCTAATACAGAACTGTTAAAGGATGAAACTTTGAAATTGGTAAGTATTTTTTTTAATAATATTATTGTTTTCTTCTTTTCACAGAACTGTGATTTTACTTATCTTGATAGAACTGTTTGTTATTTTACTGCTATTTACAGTACTGTTATATTACCGCTATTTACAGTACTGTTATTTTACTTCTATTTACAGTACTGTTATATTACCACTATTTACAGCACTGTTATTCTACTGCTATTTACAGTACTGTTAAATAACCGCTATTTACAGTACTGTTATTCTACTGCTATTTACGTACAGTACTGTTATATTACTGCTATTTACAGTAATTTTATATTACAGTACTGTCATTCTACTTAAATCTCAAAGTCAGTAGACCGTGAAAACAAAATGCCCTTAAAATTGATCTGCACTGATGCAAATGCATTGACATACCAAATATCAATGGTGTACCATAACTGCTTCATGTTAAGAAAAAAGGTTAACATTAGGCCAAATCAGTATCAAAGTGCAAAGTCAGTAGACCAGTACTGCAGGAGCATAAGAGATTGTCTTGGAATTGATCCGTACTGATGCTAATGCAACTGCATACCAAATACCATTGTTGTACCATTACTTGTTCACTCAAAACAGACATAAGCAAAAACTTTAACAATTGTGGATGCCGCCGCCGCCGCCGCCGTCGATGGAATCAGCATATCTAAGTCTAAGCCTTTCGAGACGTTCGTCGCAGGCGAGGCAAAAACATTGAAGATAGAGAAAAAAAACTGATGTTTTCTTAACCTTCAGCTCATTAAGCTCTACAAGTCTCTACTAGGTCTACGTTGATAGTCAGATGACCTCCTATAAGGGAGTATGTCTCTTTAAAGTTCGAAAATAACCTTTTTCATATTTCTGCCCTACAGAATGAAAACTTTTGAAAATAGAAAAAGCTGTTGCCTGCTTCAACCCTTCATCTCATTAAGCTCTACAAAAGGCTCTATAGGGTCAAAACTGTCAGATGTCCCTTTATAGGAGGGTGGTAAAGGGTTATTTCGTGCTACATTTTCGACGTTTCTATTTTACGTGTTTTTGTGATTTTGATTTTTATTTCTCATGTTTTCGTGTTGGGGAGGTTGTATGTGCTCCGTTTCTGTCTGTATTTTTGTCCCGTGTTTCGTTTTTTTTTTTTGAGATTTTTATTATTGCGCTTCGTTTTCTGCCTTTTTGAGGCACGTGATTTCGTGTTTTCGATTATCTGAATTCATTTTTCCCGTGTTTCGTGTTTGGCGATTTTTTTAAACTCGTGCTTCGTTTTCAGCGTTTTTGAAGCACGAGTTGGGACCCCCTTAACCACCCCCTTATAGGAGTTATGAACATTCAAAGGTCAAAATAACGTTTTTTTCATGTTTTTTCTTCTATCATGAGAAAGAAAACTGTTGCAGAAAGGGAAAAGCTGTTACATGTACTTGCTTAAGCCTTCAGCTGATTTACAGCGCTACACAAGTCTCTATAAGATTAAAATTGTCAGAATACCCCATATGGAAGATTCCCTTATAGTCCGAGAGACCAGGTGAGCGAGATATCCAGGCTCCTATGAGCCCTTTGTTGGTTGGTATGAGTATTAGAATAGATAATATCAAACCATTGTGCTTAGATGTTACAAAGTTTGATAATATTTTTTTTTACATCAAACTCAACTTAGGTGTGCAACTGAAGTATTGTCAGGCTAAACATTATGCCTCTTAATTATGTTTCTGAGTGACGAGATTCTTTATACTTTTCATATTTTCGGCTAGAACATACCAAGGTGATGTGTCCTGTTCCAAGGTTGCTGAACTTTCATCATCAACTTATCCTTGACCCAAAGATAAAAAAAAAAGTTTTTTTTTTGTTTAATTTAATTTGTACCCTGGCTGTCAGTTTTGTTTTTGAGCTACACTTTTCATGTTTGTTATGCCAAGAAGATGAATTGCCGCTTGATTGTGGGCTGTGTCGCGTACACTTTATTTTCTAATTTCTCAAGTTTAAAAACTCTGAATATAATTTTTTACTAAAACTTGTTTTTGACCATGAGACCAAGAGAATAAGATAATTATCATCTCATCAATATTAAGTTTCACTTGATAAGCCCTCTTGTTTGATTCAATATTAAAGCCAGTAAATATATATATGCTTGCCATATTATCTTGAAGATTTCCTAAGTACATGTATGTCTTGTATGGTCAATCAGATTTCTGGAGCAATATGCAAACCTACCATTTAGGACCAACACTAATAAGTAATAAAGGTATAAAACTTGTCTAGGAATATTGATAGGGGTAAGGTTGGGCCTAAAAACCTAGTTAAACCCCGCCACATATTATATGTGCCTGTCCTAAGCCAGGAATCTTGAACAAGGCTTTTGTTTGTACTTGTCTTTTTGATGTTTTCTGTTCCTTGTTTTAATGTTTAAGAAGGGGTCTATCTGTGACCAGTTCAGGGCTGGATTTGAATTATATGCATTTTATATAGACCATGGGCCAATTGCAGAACCGCGAGCAGGGCCTACTGGCCTCGTTGAAGGCTGCTGGTGGTTGTCCATTGTGGTTTTTCTGAATTGCCGCTTGATTGTGGGCTGTTTGCGTAAACTTATTCCACATCTCATTTTTTTCTATTGTCTCAACCATAGTCCAGATAATCATGACGTCTTTCTGTGGTTTTCTATCACTTGGACTTTTTAGCTCACCTGGCCAAAGGCCAGGTGAGCTATTGCCATCACTTGGCGTCCGTCGTCGTCGTTAACTTTTCTTCAAACTTCTTCTCCTCTGAAACGGCTGAACAGATTTGAACCAAATTTGATCTGATGGTACCTTAGGGTATCCCCCACAGAACTGATGTGGGGATCATTGATTCTTTGAAAAACATGGCCGCCGTTGCTAAAAATAGACCAGGGGGGTCAGACTACTGTTTTTGGCTTGTAAATCAAAAAGTATAAGAGACAGATGAAATCTGATGCCACCTTACTGCTTCAGCATTAAAAGCTCTACAAAAGTCTCCATTTGGTCCAAGTTGTCAGATGACCCCCTTATAGGGGTTACAGCCCCTTAAAGGTGAAAAATAGCGTTTTTTCATGTTTTAGCCCTATAGTATGAAAACTATTGCAGATAGAGAAAAGCTGTTGCTTGCTTAAATGTTCAGCTCATTTAGCTCTACAAAAGTCTCCATAGGGTCGAAGTTGTCAGATGACCCCTTATAGGGATTACGGCCCCTGAAATAATGTTTTTTTTTATGTTTTTGGCCTATTGATTGAAAACTATTTCAGATAGAGAGAAGCTGTTGCTTGCTTAATGTTCAGCTCATTTAGCTCTACAAAAGTCTCCATAGGATCGAAGTCGTCTGATGACCCTTAATAGGGGTTACAGCCCCTAAAATAACCTTTTTCATGTTTTTGGCCTATAGAAAGAAAACTATAGCAGATAGAGAAAAGATGTTGCTTGCTTAAATGTTCAGCGCATAAAGCTCTACAAAAGTCTCCATAGGGTTGAAGTTGTCAGATGACACCTTATAGGGGTTATGGCCCCTAAAATAACGATTTTTCGTGTTTTTGGCCTATAGCATGAAAACTATAGTAGATAAAGAAAAAACTGTTGCTTGCTTAAATGTTCAGCTCATGTAGCTCTACCAAATATAGGGTTGACATCAAGACCAGGTGAGCGATTTAGGCTCCTGGGAGCCTCTTGTTTTAGATCCCCAGAGACTCGTAGGAAGCCAAACGTCAAAAATAATAAAAGGCTTCCAAGACGGCATAATTATTTGGACTATCTCAACCAATGCAAATTTTAAAAATATCTGCTTTGTGTCTATATTAGTATAAGGTTGCCCTGCCAAAAACTAGCCTGACAAAGGCAACCTGGCACGTCATTGTTCCTTCTAACTCTGTGAAAAACATACGTGATGCATAGCTGTGTTTCATAGTTTTATGGGTCCATTTGCTATGGTTTGCCAAATCATTAAAAAATCAAAAAGGACCATCAGGATCTACAAACTGCAGCTAAACTTGTGCACAGACCAATGATATATATGTCCAATGCTATAAAACTGGAATTATTGTTGGATGCATTTATGTCAGTAAACAGAGAGAACAAGAATAATCCAAATTACTTAGTCCCCCACTTTGCGACACATCTTTTTTTTTACAATCACTGAATTTGAAGTTTATGTGAGGTGTGAAATTTTAATATGAATTTTGTCGGTTAATACATGTGTACAAAATTTTAAAATAATATAATACTTTCCTCATGAAAAAAGACTGTAACCTGAAGGTAAACCAGATTTAGGAATGGCAGAGAGACACCTATTTGGTCATTGTTGTAATATTTTTTGCCATCAGCTTTTGCTTTATCAAATCTAATATTTTACTGGTTTTCCAAGTTTTCTACTTCTGGCTTGTCTGATGAAGGTTAATCCAGAAAAGCACTTTACAGGCAGTGAAATTTTGCTTTTGTACATATATCAAAATCATATCAATATGTGAATCGTGTCTTTCTGGCACATATTCCATATTCTTTCGTTTTAAAAAAAAATATTATTTCAGAGTTTTGCTTTACTGCTGTGTGGAGGTCGTAGAAAGCTCTCCTGTGCTTCAGATGTATACTCTTATATATTTTGTACTGGAAAATGTATTGGAAAGACACAGTTTACATATTTCCAAAATTTGACAACGTTTGGCTATTTCTTTAAAATTTGGTAAATTTATCTGTTTGGTCATTGTTGTAATATTTTTTGGCTTCTGTTTTTGCTTTATCAAATCTAATATTTTACCGGTTTTCCAAGTTTTCTACTTCTGGCGTGTCTGATGAATGTTAATCCAGAAAAGCGCTTCACACGCAGTGAAATTTTGCTTTTGTACATTTATCAGAATCATATCAATATGTGGATCGTGTCTTTCTGGCACATATTCCATATTCTTTCTTTTTTAATACCATATGCTCATCTCCTTTTGTAGATGAGGCATATTAATGAGGATGGCACAACATAACAAAGTATTTCCATAAAATAGAATTTTATGACTTAAATGCTCAGTACACAATGGACTACTCTATGGATACAAATGTATATGAAACAGGGTTTGAACATGTGTAGCAACTGTGCGTTGTAATATCTTTGATAAAGGGATCACAAAATTTTTGGGGGGTAAAAAATGTACATAAATCACAATGTCTTGCTGCCTATATGCAAGGAAAAAGTTAATTTTAAATAAAAAATCAAATTAAAACTTAAAATTACACTTTTGGTTTAAAGGATTTTCTTTTAATATAAAAATAAAATACAATTAAAGTATAAAATCTCCCTGTTTTGAAGTGCTTGACCCTGTTAATATTAGTAAAGGAATTCTCTAGTTTTTTTATGCTCATTTTTCTAATTTATTGTTAAAGATTTGTTTTATATACCATACATATATAAATAAACTTTTTGAAAGGAAAGATAATTCTTTTGTAAATATATTTTTTTCCATATAATAACACATCAATAAAAAGTATTTGAAAATTTGTTCAACTGTATTCAAACACAATTATTTTGAAAAATTCTAAGTGGCAAAAAAATAAATAAATAAGTGATAATATATATAGAACACACTCCAAATGTATATTTGGTACAAACTAAAACATCATTTGCTTATATGAAAAGCTGGACGGAATTAACCAATTAAACTCAGATAAATAACCTCCTCAAATACTTATTTTTTCATTGAGGTAGTCATACAGAGTTTAAAGAATGTTTGAAATAAAAACAAAAACTTAATAACATATAACAAAAACAAAATTCCCAACCCCTGAAAAGTCCATGAAGAAGATTAAAAATAAACAAAACATCATAAGGGTTGACTCATTTTTCAAAGCTCCAGTGACACTTTTGCATGCACCATTTGAATTGGCTTTAGAGATTAAATTAGATTTTGAACCAACTTATCATCCAATTTGCATCAATATGCAACTACCATATTATAAAGTGCATTTCATAGTGTTTGTATGTTTAAACGAGACAGCTCTCATTGGTTTAAAAGTAGTAAATAAGTTAAGACAAATTTAAATAGTTCTTCATGTTCATACACTTTGAAATATATATGAAGTAGCTTTAAAAACAGTATTTAAATGTTGAAATTTTAACCTTTTTGAATTGCCAAAATAAAAATTAAGAAGTTTGTTCCATGAAAATTATGCATGTGTTAAAAGTAAAAATCTAATGGCTTAAACATATAGACTTAAAATAAAAAATAAATACATTGGAAAATAACAGCTAACATTATAATTACAAACAGTGAGTAAGAGCATTAATATAATGGGTAACATTAAATATAATAAATTAAAAATACCTAAAAAATCACTGTATAAATATTATCACAGTTAGTTAATAGATGGATATGTTTATAAATATCAAAGTTCTGCATTCAAATGCAATTTCTCTTTTATATTCTCGTTTTTCCTTATAATTACCATATTCATAATACGTTTCCTAATAAATACAACTGAAGTTAAAGAAATTAAATTTTAAATCATTAAAATCTATTCGAAACATATTTTTCCCATTCCTTAAAACTTGATAGGAAATACACATGGAGAAAAAAATGTGCATTTCTTTAATTCCATGGATTCATTATATAGAGAAAAAGCATCTGAATGACACACTATCATAAAAACTAGCCTTTACAATAAAGAAAGTTTAAACTACAATTTTCTTTTTAGCATCATTGTACATTTTACTATAAGTAGTACTAAGACTGTCATTAAAAACTTGTCTATGGGACGTCCCAGAATATTTAGCTGACTTCTCTGTCCAATATTTACCATTGTTCAAATGGACCTCTGGCCTGAAAAACAAAAACAAAAATGTATATGATAAAATTTGATGTAAAGGATAAGGATACAATATGCTATACTGGCAAACAATTTCAAAATGAGTGTAATTTGTGTTTTTTCCATTTTGGAATCATTAGAGACACTCTTGTCAAATGTTTCAAATAGGGAACATGCATACCTATGACCTGTTTTTTAAAATTTTTGCAAGGGGGTGTGTGAAGACACCTTTTTTTATTTGTTGGGTGGTTGTAAAGGGCTTGAATATTAGACAAACTGAGCCAAGTTTAAGGCAAATCTGACAAAATTGTCCATTGAAATTCCACAATATAAGGAATGCAAATGCTAAATGTGAGTGATCTGAAAGAACAAAGCATTTTCATCTAGATTATATTTCAGAGCCATTTCTTAAGCAGCAGCTTATTGTTTTGAACAGCAATGTGTGATTGCAGCATTTTGTGATTGAACAAATGTGACAGCATGATGCTAACATGGGTGGCAAATAGCACTGCAATTCATTAAAAAATAAAAATCAGCAGCATACTCTATGTCAGATTGAAAGTTTGAGAACTAAGATTTTAAAAGAAGATTCAAAGGTTTAAAAAAAAAATGTGTTTTTCTTTATTTTGAATAAACTTCCAGGAGATTAGAACCACATTTTTAACTTTACTTTATCGTAAATTTGATTGACTTCTCTCTTTGATCCATTAATCTTTTTCAATAGTTTGAACAAATAATAACTAGCTCTTAGCAAATTTTCAAACTAAGGGATACATGTATTAATACTGTATGGTGTGCGATGATTTTTTCATGGCTATAGAAGTGATATTGTTCAAAAGAAAGCTAATCAAGACACTATTGTTCGACTAAACATTCTATCAATGTTTCTTCTTCATAACTTGAAACAGATATACTATTCAAAACATTCAGACTTCTAAGGTCTCATCCAAGTTACCCCATACTCTTTAACTATGAATTTATTTTTCATAATATAAAGCTAGTAATGAACTAAATGCTATTCTCAAACAAACTATGAAACTTTGAATTAACAATTCACAAAGAATAAAATTAGGAAATTAATATTTTTAGACACAAAATACAGAAATAGACAATACTTAAAGTCACTTTTAATAAAAGTAGTTTTACAGATAATGTCTTTTTTTTCAAGAATAAGTTCAGACTTCAGACAGATTAATTTATGATCCAAAAATTGTTAAACAATAACTTTTATTACTTTCCTCATATTTGGACCCCAAAATATTTGCATATGCATGAATATGTAAACCAAAAAAGTGAGGGTATGAATAATCTACATATACAGTAGCTGAGAATAGCAAAAGACTATATAGTTAGTAAATAAAAAGATAGAAATAGACAAGTACCATGCCCTTCATGCAACTCTAGTAGTAATACCTCCTTGACTTCGCAATACTAGTATCAATAGCAAGATCATCGAGGGAATCGAGCGAGGAATAATAACGGTATACTGGAGTCCTAGGTCTGTAGGATGTTAGAGACTGCAAATAAATAAATCAAATCAAATATTGAATCATAATAAAATTATAATTTATCATGTTAAAACAATGCATGTGTATGAATGCTATTTCGGAAGCTTATGGTGTTGCATTTGTAAAGATTGAAACAAAATTTCAAGGAAGATAAATGTGAGGTAAAACAAGTAGCAAAATAGTACATGTGTATGTATAAACTCAAAGATGAGCCTTCAACAAAAATCCAACCAGACACTTCTCTGTAAAATAAAAAAACCTATATATCTTATATCACATAAAGATTTCAACTAGATATAATCTTTTTTTTTTTAAGAAACACTCAAGAAATGTAAAATTGACTAAAATGAGGGTTTTTTTTCCACAAGCCTATTATAATTAAAAACTATTGCATTTTATATACAATTATAATAAATAATTACTTTTCAATCTAACAAGCTTAAGTATAATTGAATCCCTATCAATACATTACATGCGTACAATACAATCTGATTGATCATTTCAACAGGTTATCCTTCTTTAAGACCAAAATTGATGTACAAAGGTATGCAAAATAATTAACACAATGCTTAAAATAGATTTTCTAACTAACAATTTATCTACATTTTAATTCATGTAACAATTCATGCCAAATAATTATATTCAAAAAAGGCCTTATTTTGGTATGATGAATAAAAACAAATTATCTACATGGGAAATAGTCCATATTTGTTGGCTGTTTCTTTTAAATAAAGCAATATAGCGATGCTGTGAATGGTATAATGACTGATTAAAAGTACATTTGTTGCATTTATTTATCCCAACATTAGATATGGTATTTCTCTTTATACTGTTAACCAGGAAATTTTTGTGCTGTCTTTTTTTTTCACATTTTAGTTCATGCAGTTTGAAATTCACACTGTAAATGTTATTGTTCATATACTATAAGGGAAGACAAATACATTGGCACTGTTTAATTTTCCTGCTAGCAATGTGAACATGGTAAAAATAAAACTGCTGAAAATTTTTTCCAGTGTCCAGTAAACATACTCTTCCAATATTGCAAACGATAAGTAGACCTACACCAAGATTAAGCTATATCTATCCATTATAGCATGTTTATTTTAAGTTTTTACATACATGTATAAACAAAGGCGGCTATTAATGTAATATATAATGGTCTATGGTGAATCCAGAAAATTTCAAATGGGAGGGCGCACAATTTACAAAAATCTTTCTGAGACTTCTCATACAGTTCCTAACCAATTTTTCCTGTCAAACAAGAGGGCGCACGTACAGCATGCAGATTCTAAATCCGCCTTTGGTCAAAGTACCTCAGCTTCAAATGTGACCCAAAAAATCAAACTGTTACTACATGTACTGTTAGTATTACCGTATAAGTTGTTTTTTCGCAGGTATCTAATTTTCGCTTTTTAGCGGTACTTGGCAACTCGCGAAAACATAAACCAGCAAAAATCAAATCTGGTTAAAATAGTATTGGCAAAATATAAACTCGCATATAACTAATTGCTAAAATTGAATTCCGCGAAAAAAAGATCTTTCATTTTTCAAGAAATCCGCAAAATTAAGCTCCCACGAAAAAAACCCCCACTCATACGGTATTGTGATTTCTTTTCAGGAATGCATATAAATTGATGCCATAGTCGGAACAACCTTGTATATAAGTATAACCTCGTGTAAACAATCAAATCTGCAAATTGCAAACACTGATGATGCATTTTATATGTATAAAAATATAAGTACTAAACCAGTGTTTTCAACATTCAAACACAATGAATATACATTTTTTGTCATGCCTTCTATACTACAACACACACACCAATTATCTCCCCTATAAAATATGTCACATGATCATACCAAATAAGGCCTTCCTGAGTATGTTTGTCTTACCCTGTACTTTTTCTTTTTCTTCTAAAAATGTTTATATACAGATTCATATGAGAAAGTGTTTGCTATCATCTTTGCTAGCCAAAGATAAGTGAATCATATCCCTTGGCTTGATAGGTGTTAGCAAATTCTGAACATTGGCTTGCCAAGAGGGTTTCTAAAGTGAGCTACTAATATATTGTGACTGCTTGTGAAAAATTTGGATGCATGCATGTATATTATTTACAAAATTAAAGTATGTGAACCATTTTACAAATTCAAATCAATCTAATCTTTTTTTTATTGGACAACAATATGAAAATCTTATTTCAATAGACCATATTCAATGTTCTTTTGAAATCATAATAGTTCTACACATCATGAATGAAGAAATACCAATGGGGCAATTTTAAGTTAAAAAAATATAACAATAACGGTATTAATTTTTAAAAACAATTATTTATAATTTTTTAAATATTCACAATTTAATTAAACATCAAATACAAACAAAAAACTCTTTCCTTACAATCTCTGAGCACCCTTTGAATTCATGTTAGGTCCAAAAGTTTCAGTCCATTAACATGGGAGCATAAATCACATAGCAAACTAGAATACTGACGAAGTCAGAAAGGGCCCCGCGGCAAAATATCTAAGTGTTTTCAAAATCATACGAACTTTAATTATAACCACTAAGGCATGTTCCATGGAATGCATATGAAACTACAGATCTGTATTGTTAATAGCCTTTGAGTTTTATTATTCACAAAGTCCAATTCTCAAATTCTGTGATTTTCGATAAAAAATGAAGTTTTTTCCAAAAATATTAATCAGATTTGCACTTAATTTTAATATGCAAATCAAGACATGCTACTTAGCAGCTGAACAAAGTTTCAGAACTGTATTGTTAACAGTTTTTGAGTTTTAGTGTTCACAAAGTCCAATTCTCAAAATCTGTGATTTTCGATAAAAAATGAAGTTTTTTTCCAAAAATATTAAACAGATTTGCACGAAATTTTAATATGCACATCACGACATGCTACTTAGCAGCTGAACAAAGTTTCAGAACTGTTTCTTCAACAGTTTTTGAGTTTTAGTGTTCACAAAGTCCAATTCTCAAAATCGGTGATTTTCGTTAAAAAATGAAGTTTTTTCCAAAAATATTAATCAGATTTGCACGAAATTTTAATATGCACATCATGACATGCTACTTAGCAGCTGTGCAAAGTTTCAGAACTGTGTTGTTAACAGTTTTTGAGTTTTAGTGTTCACAAAGTCCAATTCTCAAAATCTGTGATTTTCATTAAAAAATGAAGTTTTTTCCAAAAATATTAATCATATTTGCACGAAAATTTAATATGCACATCATGACATGCTACTTAGCAGCTGTGCAAAGTTTCAGAACTGTGGTGTTAATAATTTTTGAGTTTTAGTGTTCACAAGAATTGTTGACGGACGGACAGACGGACGGACGGACAGACGGACAAAGTGAAAACTATAGGGCGTCCGCATCTTCGATGCGGGGGCCCTAATTAAAATACATTTAAAAAAATAACTAGTGCAGCTTAAAAAAAAGAAATGTTATTTTGGAAAGAAGGTAGTCATGTTTGATATCACTAACTGCTTGGGAAAATATGTTAATAGTAAGGTATAAAAATAGCCACACTAATACATCAAAATACTCACTCTCTAATATGAAAATATTAAAAACAAAACATAAATCATGTACAGGTATAATGGAGTCGGATAAATCTTAAGCTTTAATTATTTCCATTTAATTTCCTAAACCAACTCTTAAACTTGCACATTATGCGTAATCATGTATTATTTTGTTTAAATATTTTGAATTAAGAAAGAAAAAAGAAACGTTTTTTATATTTTGTTTTGTAATTTTTTATTAAAGATTGCAACTAAGTTCCTTTTTGAAAAAAACATTTGTATTTGGAGGTGTATTTTTTCACACAATTTTGTTGGGTATGCGATAATTGTTACTTTACATTATATTTGCAAGATTTATATTTGAAACAATTTTTAAAAAATTACAGCTTCAAAATTTGATTTTTAACAGTATTCATAAAAAGTGTTCTATGATTAAAATATTTTCATAGCAAATACTTACAACAGCAGGAGACAAAGCATTTAGTCTCTCTAAGGATCTATTCCTTCTCAGGGCACTACGGACCTGAAGATCAACACGCTCTGCAGCAGTCAGTGGGCTGTACGTATATCTACTGCTAAAACTGGGTTTGTACACAAAAGGACTTGGTGACCTTGACCTTGCTCTGATCCTGTTCAAAGAGGAGGTCAATGCTGCAACCTCTAAATCTTTAAATAAAAGACATTACAATGAAAAAATATACAATCTTTATATTTTAATTGGCTGGATTTCACAGAGTGAAAAATCAAGGTTATAAAATGGTGAATGTCGGGCGGGAAGGCTTGCAGGGAAGAACTTTTTTGTAACAGTTTTCTCAGCAATTACTTATCACAGCCAAATGATATTTCGTATACAGCATCAGGGTGGGGTCCCATAACGTAGGATTTGATTTCAGGCCTGTCGCTCTACTACCTGTTCAACGAAATCAAGCCATTTCTGCCTTTGACCCATTTTTTTTCATTTTGAAAGGGGATAACTCAGTAAATAATTATCAGGAAGCAAACAATTTACGTATAACTGTTAAAACCTTAAAAATAAGTTTAATTTAATTGAGAATGCCTTGTAATTGAGTTCCTACAATCGAAGTTAACAATTTTTGTTCATTGCTTTGTTTATTCATGTATTTTTTCCTTAAAAATTGTATTTGTACCTTCATCATCACTTGCATCATTGGACGACCTGTATAATGGATCATCACCAGCATCAGGATATTTCTGAAAATTTAAATTGAAAATGATATAAATTCAAGTCATAATCATATGAGGTACAAATGTACTGTGGTTTCATTATTATTCCTTGGGTATCTATTTTCATGGTTTTCATGGTTGGCTTTGACCCATGAAATGTGATACCCCTTGAAAAGAACATTTAACATTGATCTTTATGCTGCAGACTTTAGAACCATGAATTTAAGAATCATCCAACTGATCCTTTGCATCAAAAGACGAAAATTGGTACCCATGAAAATAAATGAATTTACAGTATTCAAATCAGTCTTTAAGCTACATGTATGTAAATAAAGCTTTGGATGTGTTAATTAAACATTTCAGATTTCAAGAAATAATCGATCGCTTCAATTTGATAAAAAAACAACATACTGTAATAATTTGGGGAAACAATGAAAATAATTAGTAGAAAATTCAAGATTAACAATGATTGTCGTAAGAACTTGCTTATAAGTCCTATCCATTATCATAAAATTTTCTTTTTTTAGAAAAATGTACTAATTATACAAAGATAAAAGATGAATGCATAAATAAAATAAATAAACTCAAAGTAAAACACAAAAATTAAGTAATTATGGTAGATGCAGTTAATTTGTGTGAAATAAAGCTTGAATATACAAATATATTACCTTATAGCTATAGCTATAGGATGGTGACCTGCCATAATCACTATAGTAACCTACAAACAAACAAAAACATGCAAAACTAAATTTACCATGCTTGAATAAATGTTTAATATTATGCGCATACATGTACTACTTATACCAAATATCCACATCTAGTATCAGAAATCAGAAAGTTTTGCAAAAGATAGGCTTATAAAAGTTTGCAATACTGCCGACAACTAGATAAGTAATTTAACAGTGTTAAATATCCCTGAAAATTAAAATTTGATGCCAAGAAAGTGTTCAAAAATGCATGTGCAAATCACTGGTAGAATTTTAATTTCCCTGCCAATTTTCTCGCTCTGATTTCATTAAATGATTTCTCCTGTCCACTCATCCATTATTATTTTCTATTTCAACAAGATTGCACAGGCTTTCAAGTTGAAAACAAAAATAACAATATTCAGGTGAAGAAACTATCTAACCCATCCTTTTCTAAAAGAAAACCGTTATCGATCTAGACCAAACACTGATTATTCAAACATGCACATGTCACATTGTGCATTATTTTTAAGCCTTCCAATGCTCATGTCATGCATATATATAACCAATAATTTAAACACAATTTTTAAGCACATGCAGCAAAAATTATACCTTTTTCAGAACCATCCCAGTGGGGTGATATGTAGGGGCGTGTCCCCAATATCTCTTCCCCATATGTTTACGATATGCTCTACAGACTGAGCATTTATCTTCGGACATGACGAAACAAGCTTTAGGTGAAGAGGACCTTACTCCAAGAGCTATTAGTAAATATGAGGTTATTTGTTATTATATGGATGGATGTACTTGTATAACAATTTTAAATCATTTGTTTTGAAAAATTGGAACTGTATATTTCTTTAGTAAAATGTCAATAAAGGTCAACAAAATCACAATTTTTATTATTAAAGTTAAAATTTTACTCTTTACAGATTTCATAAGTAAAAACAAGAATATGTCCAAAAAACATGATGCTCCAGCTTAGAACTTTGAATAGTAACTACAACCTGAACATGCTGAAGTTAAACCTGAGTAGGGATGGAGGGAAACATCGGACAGATGGACAGACCTAAGCACTTTATCTTTAGAAGTTCGGGAATAGAATTGTGATCTTTGTCAGAGCAGAGCACATATTAAACTTCATTTGTCATGTTGAAAGGAAAGATATTAACCTGTATCAGACATAGCACTACAAGGTCTTTTCATTCTCTTTCCTCCCTTCTTCTTTTTCTTCAAAGAACTTCCACCTACACCAACTGGTAGTCTTCCAATTAATTTATCATCCAACTACAAAATAAAAACAGTAAACAAATAAATAGACAAGGTATAATAGGGCCTGAGGAAAAAAGTATAATATTTAGATAAGTTTTTGCTTGCGTTCGGTTATCAAACTTAGGGTGCCCTAGGGATAAAAAAACCGTAAAATTGGGGTAGAACAGCTTTGGAGAAAGTGTTCCAAATGTATGATATCTAATGAAAACCCCGTTCTGATTTATTATTTTTACACCTATGACAAAAATCTATAGCTACCCAGGAAGCCCTGGGTTGTGAAACCGAACACACCCATAATTATGGTCAAAGGGCAATAACTCTAGTAAAACTTTTTGAATTGTGACCTTTTCCATGTATGTCCCTGCTACACATAATAAGTGAATGTTCAATCTTATGAGATCTAAATAGTTATGAAAAATATCTTCTACAATATTTTTGCACTAACTCAAGTATATAATATGCATAAGATATTCTCAGATTTGAAAAAAAAAATATTGATCTTTAAAAAAAAACACTATATTCTTATGCCCACAATTCCTGCCTGTATGAATTTCCTGTATTATACCAGAAATCATCTATTTAGCTACAAAAATATTTATTATACTTACACGTCTTACAACAAAAGGTGGTCTTCCATCTTCTGTTATAGGACCTGGTGATTTGCTCCTAAGGTATGGAGAAGGTGAGGGGGACCTAGAACGACAAACAGAGGAGACGGTTGCTCTCTGATAGTTTTTGGTCTCCTCCTCCGGATCAACACTTACAAACGTCCTGGAGATGAAATGAATCATATTCAATTTGATGCTTCAAGCAAGAATTTTCACATCACCATCACCACATTAAATATTAAAATATTCAAAGAAAAATTTTCTTTTTATTGCATTTACCTGAACTTAGCGACCTTATAGGAACAATTTAGAAATTGATTGACCATTCATGTATTGAAAATGATGAATTCAGAGTAAATAAAAAAAAAATCATGCTACATTTTGTTTTAATAAAAAGCAAACATTCATGTATTCCATTTCTTTGAAAATCAAATTAGTTTCTGTAATAACACTAGCTAAAGCAATTAATATATTCATAAGCTCAAATTAGGATTTTACTACAAACAATAAAACACAGTTAGCTAAGCTAGTCTGGAAAGATTATTTTTAATTTGTATTAAATACACATAAAAATATATTGAGTGTTAAATTGCTTTGGAATATATGAATAAAAAACACTTTTAAAAATGTGGAGAATTGGTGATAGGTAATGTAAAAATATCATGCTAAAGTTTTGTGCATCCCCAAAACATTAGTGTTTGATCCAGAGAGTTTGGCCACACTGCAAAATCAAGAAATTTCAAAAATGTGTGAAATACATACATATGTAGTTAAATATAATATTGATGCCAGTTTCGATCTTTATATCATCTTCTTAGAAGAGACACTTTCAAACGATCAAAAATATGGTCTTCTTTTTAATTTAGTCCTTTACATAATTCACCTTTCATTTTGACATTTGAGATAGAATTTGAAGTGTGCAATAAATGTCTAGGACACAAGTTTTTTTCTTTCTATTGAAGAAAAGGAATTTTTAGGAAATATTGGTTGTTTGCAATTGGTATTAAAAGTCCTCTCTTTTTTAAAACAAATCTTAAGGTATTAATTTGTAATTTGATTAAGCCCCTTTATCAACAACAGAGCCAAACAGGAGAACAGTGCAACTACTATTACTAAGGCTAAAAATAACACCACAACAGCACACAAAAACTGCCATCTGGTACAAACCTCATTGATGCCCTAGATGATGGACGACTCCTAGATCTGGATCGAGATCTCCTTCTGGATTTCTAAAAATAGAAAACTAACATTTCATTTCTTTTAAGAAATGAGAAATACATGTTTAAACCTGATTTTTCCATTAAAAACCTTATCTTTTAAAAGGCACTTGTTAAATTTTCAAAGATTAATCAAAGTTTAAATTGCTGTTTCTTGATGTTTGTTGTGTTGTGTACACTTAATCCACATCTCTTTATCGTCTATTAAACATAGGATGATTAACATTTTTAGTTTGCTGTATCAACTGATTCAAACCAACACAAAATGTTTTCTCCAGATTTCTGGTACTAGTTCAAAAAGCAGAAATCAACAATGGCACATCTGCTGTCAACTATAAAAACAGAAGTACAATGATCTTTCAAAACTATGTGCTTACAAGTTCTAAAATATTCATTCTGACATAATGCTTATGGATATTAAAAAGTTCAAAATGATTGACAGTATAAATGTACATTTTTTAATAAAAATTTAAATGCAATATCTTATGCTTGTTAAATGCTGATGAATGCAATACCCTAGCATCCCTCAAGGCTTCATCTAAAGCATCCAGCTCAGGTGATACTGACTCTTTGATGTTTGTTACTGTAATGAACTCTAATTTGGGTGAAATTCCCTGAAAAAAAGGACATTTTGATTTTTGAAATATAAGTTCATGTTTATACCATTTCATTACAAAAACAACATGTTATTGGTATATAACATTGAATAAGATTTAGGTTGAAACTATACTCTTCATAAATATTGTTTACATACAAATTAAAAGCAAATGGAAATATGATATTTAAGATAATGATTCAATCTTCTATTGACCCATCTTACTAAAAAATCATGTTATTGGTTTTTAAGCATCAATTTAAAATTCTTTTCCTGTCTTTAAATGTAAATACTATTTAAGTGGGTTTGACTAATACCACAAATACTTCTAGGCTTGTATGTATGGTACTTACTGGGAAATCAATTGTCCTATTTAGTAGAACCTCTCTGGCAGTGGAAGCATAGCATGGAGCTAGAGAAGGGTATGGGAACAAGAAGTCTTTGGCATTACAGGAATAAGATGCCAAGCGTACAGCACCAGAACAATATTCAGATAACTGAAGGAGTTCAAATATAACTAACTCATCTGAAATATACAATAAATAACATAATAAAGCATAAACAATCATCAGTATTAAAAAATACAATACCATCTTACTATGCTATTTGGTGTCTAGATATTTTTTTCTAATTCACAATATTATACAAAATATATTACTTCTACAGTACATGCTATTTATGTGCTTTATTGCTTATAATGCACTCATAGATAATGATATTACTTTCTACAGTACATGTTATTTATGTGATTTAAAAGTGTACTTTATTGCTAATTATGCACTTATAGATAATGATATTACTTTCTACAGTACATGTTCTTTATGTGATTTAAAAGCGTACTTTATTGCTAATTATGCACTCATAGATAATGATATTACTTTCTACAGTACTTGTTGGTAATGTGATTTAAAAGCGTACTTTATTGCTAATTATGCACTCATAGATAATGATATTACTTTGTACAGTACATGTTCTTTATGTGATTTAAAAGCGTACTTTATTGCTAATTATGCACTCATAGATTACTTCTATAGTACATGTTCTTTATGTAATTCAAAAGTGTACTTTATTGCTAATAGATAATGATATCATGTTTATATTTAAAGAATAGCATGTGAAAACCATAACAAACCTTCTAAGTAGTCTGATATATCTGATGGATCTAAGGCAGTGTAATATGTCTGAAAATAAGCAAACACAATCATGAGACTGACTAGAGATATCAGTAATCATATGAATCATGTGGAGAATTCAGAAAAATCTTAAATTTATTTTAGTACATGCTATTCTTAGCTTCAAGTTTATACACTGTTAAATTAATGAAACACACATCATGTAAAAAAACAACTTAAACAGCACTATGAACAGACACATACCTTTTCAAAGACAAAATCTTCTTTAATGAGCAGTGGAAAAATAGAAGGCACCAGGCTAGTATTTCTGTATTGTCCAAAAAGGCTTATGCTTAGATAACAGTCTTCTCTGCTGCTAAGCCATACACCTGGAGCTGACACCTACAAAATTAATTTTAATCTATATAAGAATATCATACATGTATACTCTTCATTGATATTAAAGACACATAATCTTTTCAGTTTTGTTTTTTTCATACTGCCAAAAGTATCCAGCTCCAATTTTCCTCCTAAATATATGTATTAAGTATCATTTTGAATGCATGCATTAAATTACTAGCACCACCTTACCACCCTGTCCTGACTTTATAACATGGCTATAACAAAAATTCAGTGTCAACTATACATGTAACAGCGTATCATGCACATCATTTAAATTTTTGAATGAAAAAGATACTTTTCTTATTACTTAGTATGTACAAGTACATCGACATTCTATTTAGGTACATTTATAATTTACCGATTTTTTTCCCCATTCTTTATCTCATGATTAAGTGTGGACATGACTAATCATCATAAAACATGTGTGGTAAGAACAATTAATAATGCTTAAATAATTTAATTCCATTCTTTTTCTGTATTAAAATTACATTCCCAAACAAGAAATACACATTCTATTTAGACATCCATGATTAATGACAGATGATGAAAGTTATGTATGAGTATAGTGTTGCTGTGAAGAAAGAATGCATTGTTGAAAGGATTGGCATGACTGAAGAGTAATTTAATTGTTTCATATAAGGTGGCATTTACAATACACTGTTGTTTTTATACACAGGTATAAACATGATGATGAAAAGTTTAAAAACACAGGAGTGTAATTTCTACATGATGTAACAGTGAAAGAATGCACAATTAACAAGATTAACCATGAAAGCATTATGCACTTGTTTATTTAAAACTAATACTTGTTACATGTAGATGTCATGGATGTGATACATGTACGTGTATATGAAAAACTGATAAGATAAATTTTATTTAAAGTGAGGTATTACTTTATTACAGTAACATAACTCTGTTGAGCTTTTAGACTGACATATTTATACATATTATAATCATACTTGTTCATATATACATATGTATTTCCTTATACAAGGTTATACTTAGAAAATCTCATTGCAATCATTATTAAATTAGTTAAACAGAATCAAATGACAATAAATTACATGGCTATCATAGCAACCAAACTTATTAAATGTTAAGGAAAGTATGTTTCAATTAAATATTTTAAATTGTGTGTTTTTTACTTCTGAGAATTTCAAGTACAACTTAAACTTGTTTATATCTTTAATTCGTCTAAGCAAAAGCAAAAATAGATTAAAGGAATGAACATGTCACAGGGATTGAACTCAATAGGAACACATTGGATTGAATTTTGAAATTGAAGCAACATAATTTAATAGCAAACTATTTTTCACTTTTCCAAAGATATGAATGGACATTTAACGTCTTTTAAGATATTACATATACATATAGAAAGTGTTAAACGCGTCAATGAACTTTAATAACAAACTTAATCAAATAAATACATAAGCGGGGACATTTGAAAACATGATCCAACATGCAAAACATCCAATATTTGGAACATTTTATTCAATACAATAAAGAATCTTACCGCTCTGATTTTTAAATCAACAACACATCTCAAAGCTCTTCTGGGCATTTTGGCTAGTCCCGATGTTGTCTTTCAACCAGAATACCGCTTTTCCAGGTAGACCGAATCCAAACCTCGGTGTCAGGGACGCTTCGTCTTCTCAACCGATCAAGGGAGGTAACTTCTGCTGTTTCCGATTTACAACTTCCGGTTGTTTTGTTGACAAATATTTTTTGTACTCAGTCAAAGTTTTGTTGAAGTTACAGCTACAAAAAACATGTCTGAATACGAAAATGTCTCCAGAGGCTCGTTAAAGTTGAAAGGTGTCGCTGAACATTCAATAAAAAAGTAAGAGTGAACTGGTTAACGAACAGTCACAAAAAGTGTTTACCATTCCAAAAAAACTACTAAAATGTAATGGCTAATGCCAATAAACATGTATTCTCTAGAGTGATCAGTTTAATTACTCTATCCATCATCTAAGAAAATAATTAAATTACTGCACCCCTCCATCAAAATAATAAAAAAATAATTGTCATGGCCAATTATCCACCAAAATAATTAGTTAACAGACTAATTTAAATTACACTTGCCAACATGTTATAGGAGTGTTTGCCGATTACATTTAGTGATGTCATGTTCACTAATTTGCATCTCATTAAGTGTCATATTAGATGGCAATAAACAAACATTGATTGATAGGATAATTTTTCCAAATTAAGATATATAATCAATAAGATAAAATGATTCTGTAAACGGTTCTTCAAAGAGGAATTTATTTATATTTACCATAATAAATTTTGAAAATAGGACTTAAAATTTTTTTTTTTTGCAAAATTGATTCTGAACCAAATAAATTTTTATTGAAACAACAAAATTTTCGACCTTAAGACATGTAAGAACCACTGAAAATTTATTTTTAAAATGCAATACAAAAGCAATCTTTTTTAAAATTGTAGATTCATAAGAATTTTTCAATTATTTTGAAAGACAAAAAAGTTATGAGAATTTAAAGATGTTTTCCTACAAAGATTTATTGTCTTTTTGCCCTCCAAAAATATTTCACAGGTAAGCTATGATGTCACCACAAACATTTTTTATTCTTAAAAGTAATTAATCTAAAATCCACAATGTATTTATCAAAGTACATATAAATAATGAATCACAGAGTTACTTGTAGTATTTGAATAAAAGTCAGAAGTTTAAGTAGTTATTAATATTGATGCCAACATTAATAACATAACATGACATATCTTTTATTTCCAATCAGGAGCCCACCAGGAGCAAGTAGAGCTGTACATAAAGAGGAAAAGAACATAATTGATAGAATACACATAAATTAATTATATATTAGACAACTTGATGATGCATGTACAACTCACTAATAAATATGAGAATGGCATTGCTTTAAAAGCTTGTAAAGATACCCAAATGAAATTGAGTCAATAGTGTGAGATAATTATGGAGATGTAAAAGAATTTCTGCCATTTTTCTAATGACACTCCTAATGAGGACACTGAGTGATGTTTCTTTCATCATACAATTAGAACATTAACAACAGGGGTTCAAATCGGCACTGGTCCGAGGTCCAGGACCTTCCATTTTTGGTTCAGGACTCTTCTAAGTCCTGGGCCTGCCTTTATTTAGAGTAACTCCGATTGAGAACTTTTTAATGTCATCAGATGGACCTTTAACCTTTTACTCCAAAAGGTCCTGGACCTTTAGTTCACAAATGCTAAATTGAACCCCTGAACAACCTTCACTTCCCTTGCATACAAATTCTTATGGTTACAGTTACATGTATACAGTGGTGGAATAAATTTTACTTATGATTTTCACAGGAAGAAGAAAAGGAAAGATAAAGATAAAGAAAAGAAGATGTATGAACAGATCTCAAATGCAAAAACAACAGATGGAGAGGAAGCAACAGTTAAAATGAAAGTTGATAAAAGAACAAAAGCTGAAATAGCATTTGAGAAAGCCAGTGAAAGGAGGGTAAATCAACTAGAACAATGATAAGTTAACAATCTGCATGTACATACAGTACAGTCCGAGACATACCATGACTGAACACTGTGATAGTGGTAACCACTCTTACAGACATAACAAATATATTTTTTCTGGTTGAAAATTTAAAAAAAAATCATTTTGCATTTAGAGAATAGTTATTATCATAATTATACAAAAAAAAATTCAAATAAGAAATTTTAAGACAATCTACATGTGTAATTTATTAAATAAGTTATGGGCCACCACTCATAAAATGGTTTACCACTATCATGGTGTTCAGTCACAGTACATGTATGTCTCTTGGTGTACTGTATACATACATGTATGTATAGCTGTATTTCTTATGTATATGTGCAATAATTGATTTTAGATTGAAGCACAATGTCAATGTTTGGAAACTACATTTTTGAACATGTATGCTTTATTTGCCCACATGGGCTTCTGATTTTGCCAATAAAATATTTTCTATTGTTCAGTTTTCAGGATCGTTTATCTCCACAATTTGTTACATGAAGTCATGAATATGGTATTATTTTTATGAAATCTAAATCTATTTATAAGTCCTGTGGTTCTTTACAGTAAAGAAATACATGTAAAATTTGTGCATTAATTAGAAAAGGATTCATACTTTTAACATGTTTAAGAGACATATACATATATTCTAGTACATGTGATTTTATTTATGAAAGTGGGGGGAGGGGGGTGGGGGGTGGGGGCGGGCATATAGTGATTGATTGGTCCTGTTACTCTGTCTCCCAAATGCTGTGAGGTGGGGCATTATGTCTTTCGGACATATTCTTGTTTTGTCATGATATCTGACAAAGAATGTTGTTTATATGATTTATTTACATTTTTACCAGTGTGATTAAACCTTGAATTTAATTCTACATTTTTTACAGAAAGCAGAACAGATCATAGAAAAAGCCAGCAAATCTCACAAGGAGAGAATAATTGTAAGTTTTAATGGATATACTGTAAACATTGTAAAAGGATTGAAATTTACGGGGTATATAGCTTCTACAACGCGATCAAGTTGATTATGGAATTTCTAACATCAAGGGAAATAAATTTGAATATTTTAATGGCGAGGCTTGCCGAGCGATTAGAATATCAAATTTATTTCCCGAGATGTTAGAAATTTCATAAACATCAAGAATTATGTTGTAGAAGGTTTTTCTCTAATGTTTACAGGTAAAACCCTGCAAACAGTCGCTCATCAATTGCATGTGCAATTATACTGAGTACAAAATTTTCTCTAGAGGTGAGAAATATTTTTTCACAACTGGTTGAGAGGTTGATAAATCAGATGAAAACTAGATAATGTGTCTATGAGCCACAGGATGGCCCTCCCGTTCTTGAAATATCATTGATCCTCAATGTGTATTTACTGGGATATGGACCTTTACCAAGAAATTAATTAAAAGTGTTCATGTGTAAAATATAGGTCGCTGTGACCTTATTTCTGGTGGGTGGTGCCATGTTACTAAGACTCATCAAGTAGTGAAATATTATTGACCCCTAACATGTAGTACCGGTATTCAAGATATAGACCTGAATCAAGAACTTAACCAAAGTCATTCATGCATAAAATATAGGTCACAGTGACCTCATTTCTAGTGAATGGTGTCACCTTACCCAAGACACATCTAGTGGTGAAATATCATTGACCCCCAACATCTAGTATCCAAGTTATGGACCTTAACCAAGAACTTAACCGAAGTCGTTCATGCATAAAATATAGGTCACAGTGATCTAATTTTTATTTGGTAGTGTCATGTTACCCAAGACACATCTAGTGGTGAAATACCATTGACCATCAATGTAGTATCTGAGATATGGACCTTAACCAAGAACTTAACCAATGTCATTCATGCGTAAAATATAGGTCACAGTGACCTAATATCTAGTGGGTGGTGTCACCTTACCTAAGACACATCTAGTAGTGAAATATCATTGACCCCCAATATCTAGTATCCAAGTTATGGACCTTAACCAAGAACTTAACCGAAGTCATTCATGCATAAAATATAGGTTACAGTGACCTAATTTCTAGTGGGTGGTGTAGCCCTACCCAAGACCCATCTGGTGGTGAAATATCATTGACCCCCAACATCTAGTATCCGAGTAATGGACCTTAACCAAGAACTTAACCAAAGTGTTACGGACGGACGTACGGACGTACGGACGGACGGACGGACGGACAAGGGTAAAACTATATGTCCGATCCACTTACGTGGTCGGGCCATAATTAGAGAAACCAATTTTCATGGACGCAAATAAATTCCAAACACAGAGAGAATAAAATATTGCCTGCAATACAGAATTTTATAAATCTATGAATTCATTTATGGACGAATATATGCAATTTACTTCCAAACAATGAATTTGTATACTTTGATAGTATTAACATTTTTATTAGTATATAAAGTAACAATCTATATTTCTCAACTGCTTTATGAAAAAAAGAACAAGAAAAAATCTCATACACAAAATAAACTGAACGATTTCTGATTTGAAAACCTGCATTTAAAATGCTACATGTATAGGACTCAAAACTGTGCAACACCAGTGTTCTCCTCTGAGATTTATAAAAGCATCCTTGTATTTTAAATTTTCAAAATTGCATCTTTTGATATGAAATTATAGCATCACATTCCATACAGAATATATTAAAGATGATTTCAGATAGCAAATAGCATCACATAACCAGGATGCGAGAACACTGAACACATTTTCCTCACATTTTGGTAGAAAATACTATTAGTACTAAAAATAGACTACATGTATTTCTAAACAATTGCCAATTGTTGTTCAATTTGACTTTCTTAATCACTGCTTTTTTGTAAATATTTTGAAAATGCTGTTTTAATTTTTTCTAACATGTCTACAGATATTTTAACAATGCTGAAATTGAAAAAAAAAATCTTATTTTCTGTTTCTATTTTTTTGTCAGGATTTTAACAGACATTTGGATACTTTGACAGAACATTTTGATATTCCAAAGGTCAGCTGGACGAAGTGATTATTGAAGTTCTCAAGGTGGATGTGTTGTCAATTTATTAGAGTGATAGTGATCTCAGAGCATACTCTTTTTTATGGAGTACGAAGAAAAATAGACTTCTTATATGCAATTTGCAAATAGTTTGAAAAGCTGTGCTATTTTTAGAACGATTTTATCAATGACAAATCCTATTGACTCTATTATAGACTTTTTTTTTATCATAAATAGTTTTGATATGATTTGTTTTTATAACATACACACTCACAAATTTATTTCAACATTGTTCAATATAGACCAAGTTTAATATATGATTGAATTATCCCCCCTTACTCTGATGAAAATTATTTAAATAGTCCCAGACTGTTCTGATGTCTTTGGTAAGGGGTCATAGATTGTTAAGAAATAAAAATGCTCTCTCAGACCAGAAAAAAAAGATTATTCTTTATTTTTTTTTACACCATCATTTGACAAAATGTTCTAAAAGTGAAAAGGGGTTTGAGAAAGTGTATGAAAACTTGATTGTAAGTGTAAGTGAGATATGAACAGGGACAATCTATTACTGTGGTTTCATTATTATTTGTGGGGTATCAATTTTCGTGATTTTCGTGGGTAGCCTTCATCCACGAAATTTGATTACCCAACGAATAGGAAATTTAACATTGATCTGTATGTTGGAGACATCAGAACCACAAAATTAAGAATCCACAAAATGATTTTTTTTTAACAAACCACGAAAATTGATACCCACGAAAATAAATGAATCCACAGTATGCTTGATTTTATAAGATGTATAGGAAAATTACAATGTATTTTATTGTAATAATTGATTTAATATTGTATTATATAAATGATTTTGTTCAAATGTTTAATTTATTTCTTGGGTCCAATCATCATGATCATTTTGATGAGGGATATAGTTCTGACATTAGTCTGTTTGTCTGTCACATCCATGTAAAGTGCTATGTGAGATAATAAATAAAGGGATCATGTAGAATAAATGTACATAATTCAGCATCCATAAAATAGTCATTTAAAATTATTTGATTTTGAAATGTTATGTGGAATCCATAAACTTTGTACACTAGTATACTCGATTTATCAACTACTGGTTGCTTAGTGTTAAGTCATCACAATTTGAGCATACTGAGGACAATAGAAGACCAATACTCAAATACCCCAATAGAATAATATAGAATTGTGAAAAAAATCAGCATTCAGTAAAATATCCACTGAGAACAGGGTACATGTACATACATCTATAAAAGACTTCTTGGTGTCCCTCATTTCAAACTGAACATTCTCAATAGCTTTCTTGTTGTCATATAATTTGAGAAGTTAGATAGACAATGTTTTTAATTCACTTACCATCGAAAATATAGCACAACCTACACTTATATCTGTTTTGGTCGCAAAAAAAATATTCATGGATCTGAAACTTTGCCACAATATATTTTGTAGTTCAGGCACTAATTTCTAAATATAAAATTCAAAATCTTTTATTTTCAAAATTAAGCACCTTGTTTTAGACATAATTTACAGTTTTAATTACAAATTTCCAAAAAAAAAAAACTGTGGTTTGACCTGAAAAGGTACATGTGACCAATATTTGTGTTCGTGTTAATAAGTCGCCTGTGGCAACCAATCTGGGGTTTCTTTTAACTTTATCCATATTGCAAACACATATGCAATTAAATAAGAATCTTATGCTTGTTCATTTTAAGAAATTGGTAATATCATGGAAGTAATATAATACTTCCATGGTAATATGTATGTGATGATAAATAAACAAGTTTACAGACTGCAAGAATATTTTTTTTTACAATAAAGGATGTGCTTCATGCAGTTGTTAGTCAATAGATGTAAAGAGATACAACGTTTGTCTTTCATTTTTTGTTGGATTCTCATTAATGTCCAGGTGAAGCATTGAAGACCAGCTTGCTCTAGCTTTCACCAGCAAGCACATTTTTTGTTGGGCCTATACACTCACTTCCAAGCCAAAAGTGTTAGCTTATAAGAGGACTAGTAACTTGATACTAGTATGGTTGAAATTAAACCAGTTATCCATGGTAAATGTACAGTTTTCTCAGCAACTGTTAATCACAGCCTCTTGATATCTGGTATGCAGCATTAGTATGTCCTTGGATTAGATTTCAGGCCTGTCTCTCATCTACATTTTATTTGCCAACTTAAATTTTGGCTATGGTGTTAAATACAAGATAGAAGTTTAAAGAGTTTTACACTCCTATTGGAATTGGAATAACAATCGTAAATACTCATGAAGATATATAAACACAAAATAAGTTTAAGTCTATATTAATCGAGCATTTTTATGTAAAATATGAATAAAAGAAAAGTATCGTGTTGAATGAAAAACTTTTCGGTCGTTTTTAATGAATGTCTTTCAACGTACTGTATTAGCAAGAACACAGTGAAACCTAAACATTTGAAATTATTCTATTTAAACCAGAAACCCATTTATCTATTAAAAAAATGTAAAGCCCTCGCAATAGAATATCAATCATACAAATTTATAGTGGATAAAATGTTTAAAGCATTATTTAATGGATATATTTGGGTAAAATATTTCTACGCCCATTTGAAAACTTAAAAAAAGAAATTAAGTTGATAATTTAGTTCGACTTTAAGTAAATACAATATTTTAAATGTAGTTAATTATTTTACCCCAGATTAGAAACTCATTCTTATATCTGCCTTTTTATGCAGAGGATGCGTTCAATTTGTTCCTTCGTCTTTATTGGTTTTGTAATAATGTCGACAGAATGTCTTTTTCTACAAACAATGCAGATGCCAGTCTCAGATTTAAAATATAAAAAAATTCAATAAATCAATAGTCTAACTAAATTCATTTTAGAGAATTCTGAAAATAGCAAACTAAACCCTGTTTTACTTTAAATTGACAAATGACTGGTCGTCAGATTACATCTTCTATCGTCCAAAACAAACCAGATTGTGGGGCTAATTCGAAGATCCTTTACTTATATAGACAACCAGACATTTACACTCCCGTTCAAAGCATAAGAGCGACCGCACTTGGCGTATGCAAACAGTGTATGGTCACCCTACAGAAAGGCAGATATCACCAGCCTTGAGAATGTTCAAAAGAGGGCAACAAAGATGCTACCTAGGATGAAAGAACTTTCTTTCGAAGACCGACTGCGCACACTGAAACTTCCAACACTCAGATATAGACGCCTTAGAGGAATTTATAAGATCATGACAGGAATCTACGATCAGAGAGTAACCAAAACTATCCTTGAATGAAATGACAACTCGAACACTAGAGGCCACCCACTGAAACTTAAGAAACAGAGAAGCCGCCTTGACATCAGAAAATATTTCTTCACCAGCCGGGTAGTCGACACATGGAACAACCTCCCAGAAAGCGTAGCAATGGCTAAAACTCTGAACACTTTTAAGAGCAGACTTGACAAGTTTTGGGCCAACCAACCTATTAAGTATGACTTTGAAGCATCATACACCACCGGAAGTAACAACAGTTCAACAAACTTGAGTGACGACGAGCAGAATATATTGGCACACTTGAGCCTGCGTTTTGAACATCAATAGGTATCAATAGGTATCTATCTAGAACAAAACAAAATAAAAAACTTCAAATATATCAATTTAAAAAAGAGGTTTTCAACATAAAGCTTTAAAAAAGCGGGATTGGTTGATATCTTCAAGTAAAGGTAACCTCAAAAACTGCCGAATGGAGGAAAATCAATATCTTACCATGCATATGTCATGTACATGAAACTATATATAAGCTTGGTTTTGGAGCTAATTTGTTTGCAATTGGTCCCAGATCAAAAATACGATGCATACATGTATGATACAAAAACAATCGGAAGACTCCCTTCTAACATTGTCTAAGCATAGAACAGCATAAAGAGACTATACAAGTGCAAAACTTATAGAAGCTTTGAAAAAAAAACTACTCTTGAATCTTGGCTTAAGACAGACACACATGGTATGATATATTGCGGAGGTAAAACTAGGTATGTTTGCCAAACCGGCCCTGTTAATAAAATACCACAAATTCTTCTTCTTCTTCCATACACGACGTTTATTCCCATGGAATGTTATTCTCCAGTTATCATCATTTGGAAGACAACAAAAAAAAAACAACCCGAGAAGTAGAGGACCTATTAAGAAGACCAGGAACTAGATAAGAAGCATCTATCGACTGGTGTATAGACTTTGCTCAACATGCTCAACTTTTCACGTGATCAAATTTTATATCCTGCAATGAATGGGGGGTGGGGTGGGGTGGTTTAGTTTTTTTTAGAGATACTACTTACATATTGCGATTTTGTGTCAAGCATACTTTTCTTTTCGTATTATTTATTATTACAGATTATTTAATACTAAATTAAAAAGAAAATAACACATGCAAACTACTTAATAGTTCTTAACTAGCCTAAATGGTTAGTGGATACCTAAATGCTGAAAAGATGCTGTTGCATTACTACGACACGCCCATTTCAAGTGCAGAAACATTCGCAACAATCGTTGCCCGACGTTGGCTTGACAACGCCTCACTTTCACGAAGTTGCTTCATCGCAGCAGTCGCGCTTCACGATGTCAGACACCGAAAGTATAAATTCGACGTCTACGTTCGTCTTAGAGCCGGATAATAGCAAGAGGATTCCCTTTCGGGATGTGCACAGCAGCTTAAATCACAGAGAATACAGAGATGCTCGTACCTTTGTCAGGCCAACAGTAAGTATATTTAGATCTTTTGCACACTTTCTGTATTTGATTCAGATTTATAAGCATATTTTCACTAAAAAAAGAGAGATTTTTTCCGTTTGTCTCGCATAGTTACAACGAATATGCAATTATTGTATTAAGCTTATCATGGTTAAAAGGTATTCCAGTTTTTTGTTCATTTATGATAGTCACTAGAATATAGCTTCTCGAAAGTTGTATTACACTAACAATTTGAAACCATCAAACAGGCATAATTTGCAAAAGTGGCAAGAGCAAACTTTTAGACTAATCATGAGACTGTCTTAGTAAACGATAATGAGCTGTGGAATAAGTGTACGACACAACCAACATAAAGAAATGACAATTACTAGTAAAAAAATCACAATGGAAAACAGCCAGCAGTCCTCAACATGACCAGATCTAGAGGTCGCTGCTCGTCGTCTTGAATTGGCCCAAGACTAAAAACTATGGCACGCCATATTTAAGTCTCCCAAACGAAGTTTGGAGACTTATTGTTTTTACTCAGGTTTTTCAGATTTTTTTTACTATGAACTTGTCCGACCGGTTTCTCGGAGATGGTTTTTCAGATCAAAACCATACTTGGTATATGAGTTATTCATGTTATGAAGGTGTGCACAAAACTTTCGATTTTTTCAAGATGGCCGCCTATTTCAAAATGGCCGACAAAAATCGGCTAATTTTTGGGAATGTTGACCGATTCTGATGAACATTGGTTTCTGGGCTAAACATGATGCTCCGAGTTCAATGGAAAAGACAAAAAATTGCTATCTTGTATAGTTTTTTTTCCATAATTTTTTTTTGTATTTTTTTGAATTTTTGAAAAATCACATAAAAAATTAAAAAAAATTCTGAAAAAAAATCAAGTGCTCCGATCAAAAATCTGATTTGATATTTGAAATCAGCATTATAAAAGCTATAAAAAAGGGGTGAGTCATGAAAAAATCTGACCAACGGTTTTCGAGTTATACAGTTTTGAAATTTTTTCCGAAGTGACCCCACCCCTCCTTTGGACCCCCTTAATTTGGCAATGGACCTCTTACATTGAAACGATTACCGTATTGAGTTCAAGTACATGTTAGGCATCTTATAATAGGTATCGTTTATACAGATTGGATTTACTGTTTGAGAGCTATAAGGAGTTTTGTGTGCGAAACCATGGCATTTTGGCCTACGGTCCCCCTTTCTGGTACCCCCCAGAACCCCTTATGACTTGTGAATCTGATCTTTTTGGTATTAATTCTTTACATTGGCCTTAGTCCTACATGTTTACCAAGTTTCAGAAGGATCGGTTAAAAAATGCCTGCAAAAAGTTACGGTATGTAATTATTAAGTCTCCCAAACGAAGTTTGGAGACTTATTGTTTTTACTCAGGTTTTTCAGATTTTTTTTACTATGAACTTGTCCGACCGGTTTCTCGGAGATGGTTTTTCAGATCAAAACCATACTTGGTATATGAGTTATTCATGTTATGAAGGTGTGCACAAAACTTTCGATTTTTTCAAGATGGCCGCCTATTTCAAAATGGCCGACAAAAATCGGCTAATTTTTGGGAATGTTGACCGATTCTGATGAACATTGGTTTCTGGGCTAAACATGATGCTCCGAGTTCAATGGAAAAGACCAAAAATCTTCTCGGTGGATCTCGAAAATATAGTTATATTGGTAGAAAACATGTAAGTGGAATGTCATCATAGTTTACAATTTTCTTAAAGTCTTATTGCAATTTCTATATTTTTTTTTTGTTTTCCATGTGAGACCATTTCACAGCAAAATAAGCATTATTCATACACTTTTTGAAATGAGACATAAATATTGAGATGATGAGGTTGCATTCATTCAACTAAATATTTACATTGTTATTTCAGCTTATTATAATGGAATAAATTTGAAAGTTTAAAACCCTGCCTGTCATCATTAATTTCACTTTTTTAGGGACTATGTTAGGGAGGGACCAATTGACCCTTGACCTTCAGCAAGATGGGTATATTATCTCCCTTTATGTTTTAAAATTATTATTTTCACACTCGTCCTTTTTACAACGGAAAAAATAAAGCTTTATTTCTTTTTCTACAACAATTTTGAACTATTCTCATTTATTGGTTAACAAAAGATCTTTATTAAATATTAAATATTTGCAAATTTTAAAATTTAACTATACCTGTTGCATTATTTTCTATTTACTTATTATATCCAAAATATATTAAATTCATGATGATCTTCAAATATTGGGACAAAGGGAAGCCTTCATTAAAAATTGGAGTTGTTACTTTTTTAATCGTTTGGGAGACTTTGTGTGTTGGCATCCCAACACAATCATATCTTGTTATATTTATTCCTCTTTAAAGATATCTCATAAAATTTATAAGATATCTCATAAAGTTTAAAAGATATCTTATAAAGTATATGAGATATCTTATAAATTATTTTTTATAAGATATCTCATAAAGTTTATAAGATATCTTATAAAGTTTATAAGATATCTTATAAACTTTATGAGATATCTTATAAAGTATATGAGATATCTTATAAAGTTTATGAGATATCTATAAAGAGGAATAAATGTAAAAACGGCTTGCCATAAAAAACACAATAGCCAATACATAAGATTCAATACCAATCCCAAAATTATCAACGTAAAACCCATTTCTGAACATAGACCAATAAACACAAAGATGACAAAGACGAACAAAAGCTTTGACAAAGATTCCTAGTTATGGACAAGCACATATAAAATGTGGCGGGGCTAAGCTAGTTTTTGGGCCCAACCTTCCCCCTATTGATAATCTTTTACAAAGCACAGGGGCTTGAATTCTGGTCATTAATATAGGGGGTCGATTTTTTTAAGTCGATATAAATGACCAGAATCCAAGCCCCTGTGGTACAAAGCACAAAAATAACACACTCTTAAAAATCAAATCGATAAAAGTTCAATTCAACAAGAGAAAACCTGACACAAAAACACTATACGATAAAACGACACGTAGAGGAACTTTCTTGAAAATACTCGTAGTCACTGACAGCTAGCTAAGAAGCATTTATCGACTGATGTAATAAATTCAAACTGTCATATTGATTCTTAATCCGACACAACACTTCCAACTTTAATGATTTGATGTATAAATGCTAGAAGAAAAGAGAATTGACTTCTTATTCAGTGCTGTCCATATCAATTCAAATGAATATGTCACATAAGTGGTATGCCCTTACTTGTGTTTTTATACAACTTATAATCATTGCTCAAAGATATACGGGTATATCTAAAAGTTAGGTATATCGATTCGAAATTGCGTAAAGGGGTAGGGGCTCTAAGACCCTATTTTGGCCCCATAATTTCAGTGTATTTTATTTGAATGAACTATGTTTGATTTGCATTCTTAAAATGATGCAAACAAAGTGTTTGGCAATTATGGCATTGTAAGTTGAGAGCTTTTCTCTACAAGGGTCATTTAAATATGACTATTTTATAGAATTTGTCCAAAATGGTGAAAAACGTCAAAATTTACATTGGTTTTTGTTAAATTTGAATGCCTCCACAGGCCTCCACCAAAATGAAACTTAGCAAAAATATGGTTTATTTGCTATTTTGCATGGATTTGGGAGTTAGGATCTTATTAATCTAATCATTTTTTTTATCTTAATCGAATCATTTTGACCTCAATCTAATCATTTTTATTTTGCCTTTATACAATCTATTTTACAAATAAAATCCATTTTACAAACTACTTTTCACAGACACGAAACCAGATTGCAAAAGAAGAGAATGCCCTTGAAGTTGAGAATATTGAAGATCTTGACGAAGCTACTCTTCTTTCATTACCGTGGCCTGATGCAGAGGTATATTCGATGCTATAATTCGTACCAAAAAATTGTTAATTAAGATATTAATCAATCAATCAATCAAACTTTATTGTCATTTAAGTTGAGATCCTTCATTGACAAATTCACGAATATTGGGGCAATTAAGCTCATTTTAGAACGTAAAATTTAAATAGATATATATCAAAAAGAAAACTACGCATGGCTTTACGGATCCGTTTTTACAATATCTTAAAAGTTGAATATTAGAGGTATTCCACGAAAATTGGAATAAGTGAAACATTTTGGGAATTATTCAAAATGGCATAACTTTTAGGATATATTCTCGAGGACAAAGTAAGATAAGAATCATTAAATAGTGCAAATTTTTTTTTTTGGGTATAAAATTGCAAAGGTAATTGAAAAGATTTGTAAGGTTAAACATTTTTATTATTTTTTATTTTTAAGGGTTCTAAACGAAAGAAACATACCACCGACCTTGAAAAAGCCATAGCAGAAATAGATAACAATTTACAAGATCCAGTTACCAAAAAGGTAAATGTCATGATTGTACACGTGGAATTGTCACCTTTGCCATGTCTATTTCTTCCACATCACATTCTTTTTAGAGTTTTGCACAATATAGCCATCATAAACCAAATTGATTTATCAAAACTTGTTTCCTATTACTCCTGGTTTGCAAAAAAAAAGAGAATAAAAAAGAAAAGAACAAGATAAAGTAACCTTTCTTGAATATTAATTAAATGTTTTTTTTATTCATACTCTCTATCACTTAGATTTATAACATTTCCGTTTAAATGATAGGTGAAGAACACAAAACTCTCCAACAGAAGGGACGGGGAAGGCAGACGAGAGGATGAATCGCCCGAAAATGCTGAAACACTCTTCCAGGAAGAGCTTGAACGAATGTACAACCCTCCAAAACCCGGAGAGGTACGTATGGTTCAGTTTGATTGTCAGAGTTCAAGTCTTTGGGTTTCGATCGTTGCAAGAGTTCAATAGAAAATAATGAGATGTGGGATAAGTGTACGCGACACAGCCCACAATCAAGCGGCAATTCATAAAAACCACAATGGACAACCGCCAGCAGCCTTTAAGTCTTTTTTACACTCGTTTCTTACACAGGCGACCAGTTTACATAGCGACGGAAACAAAAGTGCAATACGGATTCTCTACGAACATGCTTCAACTCGTAACTCTTGAAATAAGAGTTCACCGAATCGCTTGGATAATATGTTTAACTAGAGTCTTTTGCTTAAAAATAAAAAGAAAGAAGTGGCTTCTCCTTATGTCTTCCGTTTATCAAGATATAAGAAAGAAATCAACTTTCTTTGTTTTCTTTTAAGTGAAACATTGTATAGATGTGAAAGAAGCAAAGAGGCACCAATGGGACATTCGAGTGTTAAAAATCCGAAAGGCAACAACGAAACCGGTAAACACGAACAAAAACAGCACGAAGAAACACAAAACACAAAATCAACCGAACGGAATTCAACAACGCGAACTCAAGTCGTAACAAGAGTGAACCCAGGTGCTCCGGAAGAGTAAGCGGTTCCTGCCTGCTATAGCACACCGGTCGTGTTGCTAATTTCCACTGTCAAATCCGGTATGAGATCTATGTCCTGTCATATCTCATATCCCTTCTCATGCTTTTTTAGCTCACCTGACCAAAGGCCAGTGAGCTATTGCCATCACTTGGCGTCCGTCGTCGTCGCCCGTCGTCGTCATTAACTTTTCTTCAAACTTCTTCTCCTCTGAAACGGCTGCACAGATTCAAACCAAATTTGGTCTGGTGGTACTTTAGGGTATCCCCCACAGAACTGGTGTGGGGATTTTTGATTCGTCGAAAAACATGACCGCCGTTGCTAAAAATAGATCAAGGGGGTCAGACTACTGTTTTTGGCCTGTAAATCAAAAAGTATAAGAGATAGATGAAATCTGATGCCACCTTACTGCTTCAGCATCAAAAGTTCTACAAAAGTCTCCATTTGGTCCAAGTTGTCAGATGACCCCTTATAGGGGTTACAGCCCCTTAAAGGTGAAAAATAGCGTTTTTTCATGTTTTTGCCCTATAGTATGAAAACTATAGCAGATAGAGAAAAGCTGTTGCTTGCTTAAATATTAAGCTCATTTAGCTCTACAAAAGTCTCCATAGGGTTGAAGTTGTCAGATGACCCTTTATAGGGGTTACGGCCCCTGAAATAATGTTTTTTCATGTTTTTGGCCCATGGAATGAAAACTATTGCAGATAGAGAGAAGCTGTTGCTTGCTTTAATGTGTAGCTAATTTAGCTGTACAAAAGTCTCCATAGGGTCGAAGTTGTCAGATGACCCCTTATAGGGGTTACGGCCCCTAAAATGATGTTTTTTCATGTTTTTGGCCTATAGAAAGAAAACTATAGCAGATAGAGAAAAGCTGTTGCTTGCTTAAATGTTCAGTTCATGTAGCTCTACAAAAGTCTCAATAGGATCGAAGTTGTCAGATGACCCTTAATAGGGGTTACGGCCCCTAAAATAACCTTTTTCATGTTTTTGGCCTAAAGAATGAAATCTATAGCAGATAGAGAAAAGCTGTTGATTGCTTAAATGTTCAGTTTATTTAGCTCTACTAAAGTCTCATTAGGATCAAAGTTGCCTCTTGTTTTTTTTCAAAGAAATGTATATTTGTAGGAGGGATATGTTAACCTTGATATCCCCCTGCCAAGTAGTACCACATACACATATCAGATGGAAACTGACAGCGAAGATGAAAGAAAATTTGAAGAAATAAAGAGAAGACAAAAACAGGAAGAGCTAGACAGACAAAAACAGATACAGGAGAGGAAGAAAGTCAAGAAAAACAAGAAGGTAGAATTTTGGAAAATTGCTTCACTCATGCTGTACTAACTTCTATTTTTAGTTCAGAATCATACATTATATTTTTTTATTGAAATGAAAGATATTCATCAATTAGAGTAAACCTTACCATTCTTTTCATATAAATTGTCCGCATCAAGTCAGCACCATTGCAGTTCATTTTCCCTATATGTACATGTACATTCTTTCGTTTTTAATATGAACTGTAACAAAACGATTTATGACATTTTGGAACTTTTCATTCCCACCACATTCGACATTATTACGTTACATTAATTTTTTTCATTTGTCTGTTTTAAATTCAGTAATCGTAACTTAAATTCAAACTATTGTATTTCAACATTTTCCTTGCCACAGAAGCAGAAGAAGGAGAAAGTATCTTACACCAAAGTTGTGCCCATCTCAATCTCACAAAATGATGCAGACGACAAAAACCACAAGAGAAAATCTGACAAAAAGGTATATACAGTTGAAAAAGTTTAATCAAAGCTCTTTGTATAAGATGACTTGATTGTTGGATTGAAACATTCTTTTCACAAGCATACCAGTTGGTTGTTTGCTAAAAGTTAAAAGTCTTTTTAAAGATCTTTGAAAAACATGAATTAACAATAGTGCTTTACCATGCTCGTTTTAATATTTACTGATGATACATATTTTTATTCTTAATTTTACTTCGTTGTAGACTAAAAAGGCAAACCAGATGGATAGAGCAGCAAAATCAGCCCCTTTGAACAAACCTATTTTGACTGGAGTTCACGCCTTTGATGCAGACGACAATGGCGATGATGACGAAGGAAGAGTAGGCGCCTTCAGAAGGATGAGATACGGACTTATGAGATTTGGTAGATACGTCAGAAAACAAATTACCAAATTCTCCTGCACATCAGCACAAATTACAGATTAAATTGAATAAGATATAGAATCTTAAAGCAATCCAAGCTCCAGGTACGACCAGGACCATTACAAAGGCTTGAACAGGCCATGCATGCACGATGGACCGGGTCGATTTGACCAAAGCATTTGTAATATTCAAAAGTGCTTTGAAAATTTACTTTTATTTTAATCTGTTTTGTTTTAGTAATTTTTTATTTTTATTCTCTAGTCAAAACAAAACCATTAACTATTACCATAACTATCATCATCAACTAATTTATTAGTTTTTTTTTTTATAAACTGTGTCATTGCTTATTACTTTATGCTACCTCTGTGATACTGTTACTTTTACATGTATTCTGTTTTCTTTATTAATAAATAAATCTGCAAATTGATTTCGTGTTTTTTTTTCGAGAAATATTACATATAGGCACAACCATTTCCAAGTTTTTAATGACGGAAATTTCTCTTTGTCTGTTGCCAACAAGCAATTATAAAAGAAACAAGGTTGTTCCAAATCTACTCACTTTACATGTAATAGCATTACGAGAAATTCAAATTTATTCCAGATGAAATGATTTCAATTAGTTTTTGACTGCGAGTTTGATGTACTGGGGTGTACTGAGGTGAAAATCTCGTTCTTCATGTCGTACAACCGTGTTGTGTTTTGTGTTACCGAACTCTATAATCGCAATGGAAGAGAGCGGTTTGACGTATGAAAAAAAGGTTAAACCCACAATTTCTTTTGAAATGCCTGCGCCAAGTCAGGACCGTTGCGATATTCAATTTCTCTGGTATGTCTTTGCCTTGTTTTGTCCTTTCTTCTTGGATATCACGATGTATCCCCCCCACCAGTTCAGCGGCGAAGAAAAATAGAGTTTTTTAATGATGTTGAAGTAGTGTGTATTTCTATAGAGCAAAAATTCTAAAAAAAAAAAACGTATTAAGAGCTGGGGCATTCCAATCTAGGAGTCATAAAAAAAAACACTCATCGCAACTTCGACTTTGTTCGTTAACTTCTCAGGGAAGCGGACTCGCCCGAGGAATGCCGATTGACCAAAACCAACAACACAACGAAGAAAATACTTTATTACGAAAAAACACCTAACCGCAAACTATCTTGATACGAATGTGTAACAGGTAGTCAAAATAAAATGGGTGTATCTTCAGTTCTTTCAGAAAATGTAACAACCTATTGATTAACTTGTATCACAATGCAATTTAATCATATATCACAAATGTAGGTGTCACAGCAATGTTTTGAAAGGAAATACAATACCAAAGTCCATTAACGGGGGTTTTAGGACAAAAAAGATATAAAAAATTGCCATGATCTCATATCAAACTCCAAAATAACCCAACTACATCGTAAAACAATTGCACAGCCTTATATTACAAGTTTGCAAAATACAAAATGGTCACTCCAAATGCATACCTGTAACAAATTGCAACAAAAGTTTGTTTGATGCTACTACTGACGCACAGTTTGTCTATTAAAGTATCACAAGAGACAGATGTTAAGGCTTATTGTCTACGAAAATCACATTTTTTCGTGCTCAAGTTTTTGGTGTCATTCAGGCTGAAATGTAAAAGTAAAAGTAAAAGTAGAATAGACATTCATAATCAAATGTATAGAATTTAAAGAAGGGGCTTAAAAACCAATTTTCTGTTTATTTATGGTTCGCTTTTGACAGGTTTCACAGAATAATCTTTTACGAAGATCGAAACCTACAAGTTACGATAGGGATGCAAAATATGTAATTCGTTCTACAACCTTCTTCGAACTTGGCTGTTAGAATCTAATGTGGATATAAAGATAATAAAACAAGCGAACTGGGATGATCTATATGTCAACATCAACAGCAACAAAAACACAAAACAAGACAAAAGATTGCAATTGTTCTGACTTGATACAGGCATTTCAAAAGAAAGGGTGGGTCGATCCTCCTTCTCATCCATTTTGATCTTAGATTTCGGTAGTAACACCTCAATTAAAACACATCAAGAAAGTGTTTATAAACGATGAATGGAGAGTTTTATATTACAATAAATTGCAAATTTAAACTATTTTCTCGTTCGCATGTTAGAAACAGGTAGTTAGCAACAAAATGATATGGGTGTATCTAGTTTAAAAAATGCAGAATTTGTATACTATTGATCAACCATCTACAAATCCATTCTAATAAAATTAACTTATATAAGTGTTGTGCCCTCTTCGCCAATTCTTTTTTCCTTTTCATATTCTAATACTTCAGGAACTTACAATTATATCTAAGTTAATAGTTTTTTAAACTGACTCTAGAGAACGTTTTTCAATTAAAAAAAACGAAATGGGATTCAGATGCATCTTGAAATCAAACGCCAAACAACATATTCAGTGCTTTATGTTAAACATAAAAAAATAATGTGATGATTATCAAAAGTAATAACATACAATTAAAATCAGTGACCAGTATATTGAAATTTAATTTCTTGGATTTAGTGTCTTATCTTGTTTTAGTTAGTAGGTGTCCAAAAACCAACGCCTTTTGAATTTTACAATATCCTATATAGTTACATTGTCACATTTTCTGTCTCCGATGGTTCTTGGTTTTGTTTTGATTCAGATTTTATTTCGTTATGGCTAGATGTTTCCTGAGTGGCATGCTTTTCTTTTGTATCCTTGAATTCAAAATCTACACTTTTGCTTTTCGAAAATTCACCAAGCACCGATTGGAAAATGTTTGATCCAGAAGGCAAATTGTCTCTTTCTATTTTAAGATTGTAAAGCCTGTGTTCGTCTTCTAGTGGATTCTTTCCATTCAGAACAACTCTTTCTTCTACCGATTGTTCAAATAATTCGTGATGCTTGTTCAATTTTTCATCTTTCACAAAAGTTGTTTCTGTTAAGAGTCTTTCAATTCCAAAATGATCCAACTCCATTGTTTTTGCTATTTTGTTCGTAACTCGTCCTTTATACTAGTGATTGCAAGAAAATCCCGTTTTTATTTATATATAAAAATGAGGATATAAAAACGTTGTTTTATACACAACAAAAATTCCAAACATGGATATTATATGCCATGAGGTCGTTATATTAAAAAACTATCAAATGTAATCATCTTTTATCCGATTTTTGATACGTAAACTATCATTTAAAATAAATATTTGGATAATGAAAAAGAAATAAGATGCTTAATGAGAATAGTCCTCCCGCAGTACGCAAAACATTTAAATTATAAGAAATTCCCTTTAAATATTATATACATCCGAATTAAATACTTGCACAATTAATTTAACATATTATATCTACAAAGCAAATAAAAAGGGCTTTGTCAAACGGAATAAATATCCAATTGTATTTCTTTTTAAAATGTATGTATGAAAGAAAGACATTAAGAAAAACACGACAAACCTGATGAAGTCGTTTTAATAATGTTAGGTGACCTCAATATTGTTTATTGAAAAGACATAAATCAATTATGAGAAAAATATTAATTTATGATAATAGTTTTATACAAACATGCGAGCATCAAAATTCATTTCTATTGCGTTTCCACTGTCGTTCTGCCTTGTCACCGTTAAATGGCGATGTCATCTGCCTATAAATTAGTCTTGGCATTCATTTTTAGCATTTAAAAACATGATTTGTATCCCATAAAACTAATTTATGTTTTGAGAAGTCTTTTGAGTAAAACCAGTTTCTCATCTTTCTTATGAATGTTGACATAAACAAACTAGGAGCATGCACTCAAAAAAATACGGTACTTAGTAGTTACTAGTTACTTATTTCAAGTAGTGATTTTAGTAATGAACTACTTATGCATTACTTATGATTACTTACTTTTAGTAATAAAATTCATACATATTACTTATTTACACAATGTTACTTATTTTAAGTAAGATTTTTATTTCAGTAACCGTTTAAAGAACGAAAATACTTGAAGCAGTATTTCGTTACTTAAAGCTACAACATGATTACTTTCAGTACTCAGTTGCAGTATTGATCATTTCTTAAAGCAAATTAAATAAACTTAAATTTGCCTTGTCTATATATTTATATTAATGTTGAAAGGGAGCTTGTATAATAGAAGTATACATTTACACGTATAATTGTAATTTTACTTTTTCTAATAACTAAAGATGCAAGGGCAGTTAAGAACACATTATGTCCTGCAAGTCCGTATGAGGAAATACCTATTTATAAGCAAAATAATGAGAAATAAAAAAAAACATCATATATTTCATTTAAAGAAGGCTATTCTATATAAATTAGTCAAAATTATTACAAAGTTATCAAAATATTAACAGGCAAATTCTTAAGGTTTGATAATCTTTTTAGTCTTTGAACACTTCGTGCCTACATGCAAGTTTCATTTTCAGAAAACAATCAATTTCAAAATTATAAAAGATGAGGCTTGAATAAGATTTGGAATTAAAATTATTAAAGTGAGTTACATATCAACAATAATATCATGAAATAGTAAAAATTGAAAATTAAGTAATTATTTTAATTAAACTTGACATAAAATGATCCTATTTTGGAAATAAAGTGTTAATCACTTCATAGTTTTAGTGAAATTATAAACAAATCAGTTTTTTTCACTGTTAAATTGTCTCAAATTCTCTCTTTTTTTGGAATTTTTTAATTATCTCCCTTGAAATTTAGTTAATTAGGAAAATGAAACTAATTTTGTTTCAATTTTGAATGAAAAATTTAAATCTGCAAAACTTATTATTATGTTATCCAGAATTGAAATGATTAACTTTAAGTAATAACTTTTTAAAACATTATAATTATAAATACCCAAGATATAAACCTTGAATATTGTAGTTTTTATTGAGATAATAAACAAAAGCATAACGACACTTATTCATTAAATAGAAATGCTGTACATTGTTATTAGCAATGCAACTACTGCAAGTAATGACGTCGGTATAAGCAATGCAACCACTGCAAGTAATGGTAACCTGAGTGATGACATAACTTCAAGTAACGCTTTAAGTTATACAATAAGTAGTAGCTGAATTACTAAATCAAAATTGCTATTCTACTTCAAGTAATTATTGTATTTTACAAATAGTAATACTTAAAGTACAAGTTTTACTTATAGTAACAAGTAATATCAACTACTTACAAGTTACTAAGTATTACTTAACCGTCTGACAACTTTCCCTACTAATGGAAATACTTAAAATAAGTAACATTTGTAGGGTTTTAAGTAGAATTTTTTTTTGAGTGTGACGACGCGGTATTTTAAAAACTTAATGTCATGACCAGTAAAGAAAAACACAGAGATCTGAGAAACACAATTATTTAAAGAAATAAGATATATTTTACAAACATAAATCTTTTTAGAAAGATGGGTTGCAATTAGATACTCATTCTTGGCACTGTTAAAAAAAAAACAAATAAGAGACTTTCATGAGTAAAAGTGCATGCAAGTTATTGTGAACCAAGTTTCAATTACTTTTGGAACCCAATTCAACGCATTTCACAAATGTTTAATACAAAAGGAATAATAAGGACTATAATGAAGAAACTGTTGCCTTTAGTCCTGAGCGTAGGGTAACATATTTAAGTCTATACAATTCAGATGGCAATTATGTATATTGGGTCTGACAAATCTATAAATGTGAATTAAACCCATGTGTACCAGCTATGGAGCATACATATACAGCCTGCAATGTAGACTGCAAATATCAAAGCACGGCGTGTTGGAGATTTTAAAAAGATTGCCCACCGCTGTTGTTCTAAAAGGCCAACGCTCTCCTTGAAATGCAAATATGATATTTGCACTCTTTCGGAGATTGTAAGGAACATCAATGTTATGTATAGTCATTTAAGACATGACAGGAAGATGTGCAAGGTAGATTGAACGATAATCTGATCAGATTTGTTTTGCCAGACTATCTTAAGATATTCCATATGGTTTGGATTATACATTTTGGGTTCCAAACTAACTACATAAATCTGAAATCAATAGAGTATTTAACACATTTTATTTTATTCAACTGAAATTTAGAATGAACACGTGCCAAAATATAAATTTTCAAGCGACACAAGGAAATACCATGATGGAGTAATTTGGTCCGGTTCTAAAGTCCACACGGTTGGATGAAAATCATATATTATATATATAACTAAAAACACTCCCTCCCCCCAATACCCTTAAAAAAGCAACAACAAAAAACAAAACAAAACAATAAAAAAAAACAAAACAAAAAAACAAGAAAACAAAAACAAAAACAAAACAAACAAGAAAATGTGTCAAACAGACACGGTGCTTCGCCTTTATATTTATCAAACAGCTAGGTATCTATCAATTTCGAAGCCCACCTCGTTTACCCATTATTGTCACAAAGAGAGAATTGACTTAAACTTTTCTAAATTTTAAGTGCTCATTCATGCAGAAAAAGAAGGTCACAACCAGCATCTGAACAATATATCTTGCTTATCATCCCTAGATGCACCTACCATATCACTTTGGTTGAAGTGGTACTTGTCTGTGTTTGCAGGAATGAACTTTAATTATTTTCAGGCTTCTGTAAGCTGTCATTCATGTTGAAAATTTAGGTAAGATTTTTAGGCACCAAATTATCTAATTATGCATTAATTTCTACTCATTTTAGGTCACAACCAGCGTAGGCGGGGCATAAAAATAAATAAATAAATAAATAAAATGAAAAATAAATAAAACTGAAGAGGGAAGAATGAGTGAATGTTGTGGCTTTACGTCCTTTTCGATGCACATTGGATACACAAAAAGGTCAGTTTTAATGGTGGAGGACACTAACGACCTTCGGGCAGGTAAGGCCCGTTAAAGCGAAAGGACTATCTACATAATCTAGGTGATGTTAGGAATCTTCGTCCTGCATTGTCAACGTTGTCGTCCTTCGCGATTTTCGTTTATCCGCTTTTTTCTCTAACCTATATAATTAATTTTCAGGAAACTTTTACAGAAGTTTTTGTGACATAGTGACAACCGTCACGGTTGACCTATCCACTTTGTCCATGAGTGGACATAGGGCGACTACACTCCCATCCAACCGTCTTTATCCTTTGTCTTTGTATTCGCCTCATTTCAGGTCATTACAATCTTCTTAAGTTCCGTGTTGTTACATGTACCCCTAAGCCAAATGTTTTTTTTTTTGTTTTTCCCTCTTTCGTTGTCCTCTGTGGTTCCAATCCTATGCTTGTCTTGTTATGTTGGTTACTGCTTTTAGATGTACACCTTGTAATTATTATAATTTCTTCAGATTAATATGTTGGGTTTTCCATACAAAAACACGAGACTTAGCCAAAGACATTTAAGAATTTATCAATTAACTATTGCTTTTGAATAACTTAAAATGGATTTTCGTCGGTAGTGGCTACTCTATTTTCATGTATGTACATGGTATTTACCCCGGGGGGGTTACTCCCTATATACCAATATACGGGATGTGCAATTTTTATGGGTCCATTTTTCACAATTTTTTACATAGATTTGGGTATCTTTTTTTAAGCAGTACACATATCTTTGGTACCCATTTTTGTTGATGTCTTACATAGGCATGAGAGTCAAAACAGAAAAGGCGCCATAGACTTTAGTCTTTTGTGTTTTGGGGATAATTTACGAAGTTAAGATGTCATTTTAAGTAAGAAAGAATCTTGAATTTTGTAAGGCTCTAATAAATGGAAAAAAAAACCTTGATGGACTTTTATTTCGTTACATAGATATGGGTATTTTTTGCTAATCACAAAGATTTGGGTATGTTTTTGACGATTTTCTGACATAGATTCGGGTACCAATTTCAATCTACAAAATGCACACCCCCGTCATAAAACACCCGAGTAACCCCCCCCCCCCGGGGTATTTACGTCTTGCTTTAAAAAAGTGCAGCAAGTTAAGGCTTTTTTTTTCTAAAATGTATGATCTATCATACATATAAATAATAATTTAAAAAGCTTCATGTAAAATAAAATTTTCTTATAGCGTGCAAATGGAAGAAAAGAATTTAATTTTCGGAAAAAATATATCAATTAAGTAATACTTTTGATATTTTAAACCCCTTGAACAATTCAAATTCGAACAATAGATATATATTAATGATGAATGCGAAATGCGTTCTTATATAGGCGTATTAAATCAACAATAGTTTTATATCTTCTTAAGAAAATGAATCATTTATGTAAAAAATCCAAATGTTTTTTAGGAAGTTTGATTAAAACTATAAGAATATGAAATACTAGTAAATGAGGTTTTATCAAAGATATGTTTTATTTAGAACAGCAGGCCTCAATATTAACCAACCTGTGAGAGCTATTAATATGCCAAGAAAAAAGCCTTATTCTGTTGGTTATTTTAATTGGCATTGTTTTTTCCGTATCAAGGTAGTAATTGTAACCCCTAAAGTCGTCGTTAGTGGCTAACTTTCCGACTCCTATTCACCTATACATGTACCGTGCATTCAAAACCTTCAAGGTTCCAAAGGAAATTTTAAAATGACAGAAAACACCTTAAAAACATATACTTTCAACAAATTACAGTACACGACGACATTTTAAAAATTCTATGTTAAGCCCACATTCGTGAGAAAACGAAACCCTGATTCCGACTCCTTTTTACTTTTTAAATTTCCTGTCAAGTTTTTTTTCTGGCAGTTCACACTTTCTTGCTTGCATTATTCTTGTTTTACCTCGTTTTGTCTTGATAATGTCCCAAACGAAATCATAAATTTGATTAAAGAAAGTTGTAGAATGGCATTTTTCTTTCTACATACAGTTTGAATTATCTACCTTTAGCCGTAAATTGTATGAACTGAAAAATAAAAAATTATCAGCACTGTTCCCAATCTTTCTAAAGTAAATTTCACACTACATTGTCAATAGCCCGGGGATGTGCTTGGTAGGTCTATGGAATGACAACATTTTCATAGAATATCTATACTTCGTCGTCGATCAATGTAAAAATCGGACCAGACGAGTTTGCCTGTGGACTGGAAAGTGCCAAATGTCGCTGACAATGATAACCCTATTGTGATCTGACATGATGGGAATCAGACAATTTCACAGAAAATAACACTGCAAATCACAATGATGCAACGTTTGAAAAAACCATGATCGTTTCACGTAAAACAGAACACTTCCATGCTTCTGCAAATTAAGATACGAGTAGGACCCTCGGATTCCATGTGGTAGGTTAAGTTGTCCTCAATCTTATTCATCCCTTCCAACTGCATGTGATTAGGTTTGTCAGTTACCTGACTGAGGTCGGTGGTTTCCTCCGGGTTCTCCAGTTTCCTCCACCAAAAAACTTGACCGCCCTACATGACCCAGGTGCGTAGAAAAAGGGCGTTAAACACCGACACACACACACACAAACAATATTCATCCCTTCATTTTCTAATGGAAGTTGAAACTCGTTTTCACTTTTGGCATTGTGTCCATTCCACTTATTATCATTTCATGTCCATTTTATCACCTCTTTTGTATTCATGTGTCAAATATATATTTTCATTGTTTGGGAGCAAGGCAATAACTAACTTGAACTTGCGTCTCCAATATGCCTCCGTACAAATAATTTGCAGAAAAAAGCTTTAAATTTTCAAATGGTAAAATGATTTATACCATCGAAGGTGTGTGTATTTTTTCCGTACATTTCTTAGCCGGGACTTTTATGACGATTTGATAGAAAACCCGTTCACTTTAGCCAAGATGAATTTTGCTGAATAGGCATGGGGCGCCCGCTGAGAAGTGTGCAATAACGCTATTTTCAGACTGGTTGGCCATAACATTTATCAACCGTACTAACAAAAACCTATGTTGTTCAATTTCAATAAAAAATATTTTTTAGACTATAATGTATCAAGGACTGATTTGAATGAAAACGCTTTTAAGTGGCATCCTAAATTTATCCCGTAGAACAGAAACATATCAAAATTATATGTTCATCTTTAACAGTACAATATACGGCAAATGTAGACCTGTCTTCCAAAACTAATTACTCATACACCCTTCACATATACGAGATTTCCTTACGAGTTCCGTTACGAGTTTACCACTCGTTTTCGATCGCACCAACTCGCAATTTTTTTCCCAATTTAAAAAATTATAATGGAAAACAGCCAGTAGTCTTCATCATGACCAGAGGTCGCTGCTCGCTGTCTTGCATTGGCCCAAGACTAATAATACAATACATAAGATTCAAACAAATCCCTAAATTATCAACGAAAGACCCATTACTTGACACAAAACAAAAAAACAGATAGTTGACAAGGACAAAAAAAGCTTTGACAAGGATTCCTGGCTAAGGACAGGCACATATAAAATGTGGCGGGGTTAAACTAGTTGTTTTGGACCCAACTTCCCCCTACAAGTATTGTTAATCTTGTACATAGCACACAAATAACACGCTTAAAAATCAAAACGATAAAAGTTCAATTCATCACAGCAACGATACGTAACACTTGCAGTTACTGACAGCTAGTTAAGAAGCATCTATCGACTGATGTCAAAAAATCAATTCCATCCAGCATAACACTTCAAACAACTAATGATTTAGTGTCATATCATCACACAAAACCGACATATTGATCGCTGTAATGCTTAAAAACAATACAATAGCCAAAAGGTTCAAGTTACTATCAAATTTTCAATATTTTTACGTGATTGAAGTCTACAAAGGGGTCTGTAATGTGCATGTGGTATTTTCTTAACCTGTAAACAGGGAATAATCTTTTTTTTTTCAACGACTTGAAACGTTCCTTGAGAGCAGCCTCGCAAATGGTGCCAAGAAAAGTTGGAGAGACTTTTGAATTTGTTTCAACTATCGACTGTATTAATTTCACCAGGGGAGGACAGAGAGACCGCAGGAAAAACACAGGGTTCCAACTTCTTTGAAAGAGATTCGCGGTTTGTAGATTATTTTATTGAAAAAACGGAACTCGGAAACAGTGACGCTGGATCCAAAGGAACAGGTCCGTTGTACGCTATAGTTTTTACGAATACTGCGAAAAATGGAAAGCTTCGAAAGATGATTGCGGTGCTTCTACCAAACTGACTTTATGTTTTGGTTTCGATCAAATAGTAACATGTAATTAATATGTTAGACTGAATAATGAATGGACTCTTCGGGAATGTCGAGCATAATGCGCGTGATAGTCCGATTTCAGCGACTAACCAATCATTATCCAGTTCCTGGATTTCATTCTAGTTCTGGGGCAGTATAACAACTTGTTGTCAAGTGATCCAAATCCATAACAGCAAAAAGGTTTCAGGTCTAGCTTGTTTGGGGAAAACTTTTGTGTGTCGGGCATTTTAGCTACAATTGTTACACTCATTTGATAATCATGCTGTTTACCTTTTCATAAATGAAGCAACCATTTTATTTTTATAGGTGTTTATAGATATTTTTATAAATTTTAAAGCAATAACAACATCCTGCCTTTGTATTTTGTTCAAGTTTCTAAATGTTTGCTCCCTATCTGCTGACGATGAGAGTACAAGGATTTGTTAAAGAATTGACAAACTTTACTCCTTTATTTTACTTTGTATTAGACAACTTTTACATAATAAACTAAAACTAAACAAATGAATGTATATCGTGAATATAAAATAAAAGTGACAACAAAGGTACGGAACTGGGATGATCGATCTCAAATGCCCATGAAAACAAGGCAAAATTGAAGCTCATAATGGTCCTGATTGGTACAGGCACTTCAAAAGAAATGGTGCGTTAAACCAGGTTTTATGGCACAGAAAATAGCCAAAAACCTATGTAAGCAATCACGATTCATTTCATCTTACATAATTTCGAATTCTTCTACCAATGGCTGATACCGAAAGAAAAAATCAGAGACGAAACGAGATGTCCATTTTTTTAACTTTTATATATGCTACGCAAACAACTGTCATGACGGTGACGGTTCATGGTGCAGCATCTGTTTCAAAATTGTAATCTATTGCCTATAATTTTGATTTCTGAAGTCCTTTAAAATAACGCGTTTCAGAGGTATGTATAATAATTTGCGGATATTAGCAGTACTTAAGGCGGTTCGTAATGAGAACTACGCAAACTTTGTACAAAGCTCACATTAAGTACAATATATGGTAAATGTATGTGTCGAGTCAGCAGCGAGGAGGGAACATATCTGGTCAACCAGCCTGCCCTTCTTGGTCAAAACACTGTCCTGCCTTTTTACTGCCTGATTTTTTTTTCATTTTGCCTTTTCTATTTAAAATTTTGCCATATCTAAAGGTCAAGATTTCGCAATATTGCCATCGGTATATACAGGATAATCCGCCATTGTGTAAATAGAGAACAGACATGTTTGTTGAAGTTATTTCATACTCGAGATACCGATATAAATAGCCGTATTTTTCTTCAACAAATTCAGCAAAATTTGTGTTTGCTCAATCAGAAAACGTGAAATTACATATTCAATAAGTTTATCTGATCTTTACACAACCTTATTTATAAACCTATTGAAAAAGTTGATCTTTTGAAGATCAAGTGTTCACAGATAAAATATTACAGCACGTTATGTGACGCTATGAATGCAACTTTTCAGATTTATTTACATAAAATATCACGGTGTCGTATTTGAGATTTTAAATTTGATGTAATTATTTGAAGTTAGATTAACTGCGTGATTTGTCGACTTTTCCACTTCATAAAGAAATTTTGCACTTTGATAGTTTCTCAAAATAGTCAATTGGCCTAATTTGATAATCATAATTACATGAAACTTTATCTACCTTCTTACAAATTGTCCCTTGTTTGGTGTAAATATCAAATATGCACCCTGTGTGTTATGTTAAAATGTCCTTTGGTTGATGTAATGAAAACTGTCGAGTAATGAACGGTCTTTGACTTTTTAACATTCATGACATTGATCAAGTAATCATAGTTTTCTATTTACTTTTATTTTGAAGAACAGACATTTCTTGTAAAGGCTAAGGGTAGCACTTCGAATTCAAAAACGAAGGTGCGGTTCTCGTTTAAAAGTTTCGTTAAAATTCTACATAGAATAACAATAAGGTTTAATGAAAAGAGGTTCATCTTCCTTCAAGACTTCTTAATCTGCCACTACGAAGGACGATTGCTTACGTCATTGGTGGTTTTGAATCATGAATGTCCTGTATCAGTTGCATGCAAATTCAAATTTGAATTGTGCTGCTGCAGTACACACCATGCTTTAACTAAATATATGTAACCATGCATTCAGTTGTTCAAAATATAATTCAACCTTCCCTTAAAGCGTCTTTTTCCTTCTTTTGCTAGTATCTCATTTTAAAAACGTGACTTTTAATGCAAAAAACTTAACTTAACCATCACGTTTACAAGTACGTGCCGAGGCAAGTCTGAAAAACATCAAGAAAAGTCAGTGTGACACTTTACAGTTAGGATGCCTGTGTCTACAAATTACGACAGAAGATTAACGTAAAATGTGCGTTATTCGTCGTTTAAAAACATGAAAGTATAGCTTTGCCCTTATAAGTACTAGATTTACTGTTTATCTTTTACTTTATTTCACATTCCGTTAAGCTGCATTACAAATTGTAACCTTAATCCTTTTAAATAAACGATGCGACTGACATATTTTTACGGCTTTTATGTTTCTTTTTGTAGAAACCGAATACATATATATTATCTAAGTAAACCTTGTTGTTTTTTTAATAGCTTTTTCTTGACTTTAGAAACTAGAGAATTTAAGCGAATATACACAAAAATACTGGTCAGGAACGCACGAAGAAATATTTGTAGAAAATAAGAAATTTGGTTTTATACGGACAAAGAGTCCAAGATTTTGATTGCACAAAACCAACAAAACAAAACTAGAATACAATTAAACTAATAAGGTAACAAAAAAAAGAATTGGGACGATCAATCTCAAATGTAGAAGAAGAAAACACAAAACAAGCTGAAGGCAAAGATTGCAAGTGTCCTGAATTTTTACGGGCATTTCAAAAGAAATGGTGGGTTTAACCAGGTTTAAGGTGCCAACCCTCTACCCCACTGTCTAAGACATAACTTACAAAAAGCAAAAACCAAGCCAGTATAAAATGACAATAAAAGTTAACCTCTGGATCATGTGTTTCTAGATTCTGCTTGTAGCAGCCTACCTGTTCGTGCAAAGAACTCTCACGACTGATAATTTTTACGAGGAATGTGACTTTTGTCTTAGTGTGCAATGTACATGGTTTTACTTTTGTTCTAAAAGCTTGCAGCAAGTTAGAACAAATCGGTTTTGCTTTGCCTGCTAATCTGATTACAATTGATCATTACCAATCGGTAGTTTGTTTCTTTCTTTATTTCAATGTACACTTTTCTACATTTTCAAATTCTTTTAGGCCGGTGCCGGTTTCGCATGACGACTATCTTCTAGACTTATTATTTGTATCTCAGGCCAAAAAACTGAAAGCTCTTAATAAAGTTTCAAAATGAAAACAAATGACAAAAATTTTACTCCTATCTTAAATATTTTAATAAGTTTAGTCTGTATTTTTTAACAATTTACTTACTTTTTTGTTTATATACAAAAACAACTTTCTTTGATGACACACCCATCAATAATCTATAAAGAGACTGAAGTTTTCCAATACTAACAATTTACAGATAAAAGAGGACAACGAAAGTATTTGTATTTCATTACGGTATAATTAATGTTTATCCTGTATAATTATATGAAAACAAGACCAAAGACCAATTAAAATCTATCCACAATGTCAGAGCGCTAAAATTGCATTGATATATAAGTGAAGACTCCATGTCTGATTTGTATTTTTCAATTGAATTCTTTCCTGCAGTTTTGACTTGTGTACTGCAAGACGAACATAAAATTTGTATGTACATGTTCATGAAAATTATCAGAGAAGATGCAGGAACTTTTTGAAAGCAGAATTCAGCCTATGAAAAGGGGTAGAAAGAGAAGAGGCAAATTAACTCATAATGTGCAAAAAATGAACCAGAAAATGCATAATTTTCCAAGGAGAGCGAGGCATTTATCCCCTTTATCCGAAAATGAATATTTCCAAATTACTATTTCTTATGTACTTGTGTTTTCAAAGACTTAGTCTTCTTTTCGGAAGTTTAAGTTGGGCTGTTTTTTCTCTGACTTCAAATTATTCTAATAAATCATATTTTTCAAGTACATTGTCCAATTAAGGAGAAAAGAAATACACTTCGGAAAATAAATCTTTATCCGCAGTCAAAATATTGGTTCGTGACATAGAATTCTTTTATTTATCATAGAGAAACATGCTTGTGTTTGATATTTAATATGGTATTTATCTTAAGAATGTGGATTAGATAAATGTCAACATGTCTGTAATTGGTCAAATAAGAAAATAATCAAGTATAGATCTAGGGAAATTGACCACATGTTAGGCGTACGACATGTTTGGGTTTGGACAAATAACAAAATAGACAAATCTAATGAGAAAATAAATCCCCGTAAAATGACCACACTTAAAGCGTATGCTTTTTGTCAAGAAGGGGGTCTTTCTTTGACATGTTAGGATTGGTTTTGGATCATATGTATTATATTTTTATCTTTAGGGCCAGTGGCAAAACAGCGAGCATCGGCCACTTGTCAAATTGAAAGCTGTTGTTTTCCATTGCGGATTTTTTTTATATTGTCGAGTACACTTATTCCATATCTCAACATCTTCTTTATGTCTAGAATTAAGCAATAATCTTATTACAAGGGATTATCACTAAAAACTGTTGTCAACCGTTACATTTTATTTAAAATATTCTTTCGTATTATTTATTGGACTGCGTATACATTTCCGCATGTTTAACATTGCCAGTAACCATAGTATATATACATTGTAATACAGAAAAGAAAAGACTCAAAGCCCGATTGAATTTTCATGATGATACATTTTTTTATTATATGACTTATATACGGGAAAAATTTCCCTACAGACATGACAGATGTGGATCTTAGAGATAAAAATAACTTTAAACCTGTACAAAAGTTTAATATTAATAATAACAAAAAATAAAGTAACTACACTAAAATAATCCTTAGGATATTTACATGGATAAAAACAAAATTTTTAATATAGATAAAACATGAAAGACAATATTTAATATTGCATGAACTGTACAAATATCCAGGACAAAGTATATTGCATTGCAAGAGTAGTTTCTAACCTGTAGATGAATCTCGACCCAGGACTCAAAATAACAATCCTTCTGCATCAACATCAGTGAGTTTTTTGTCCAACTCGATTTAAAATGTCCTTCTAAATCATAGTTTAGATTTGAAAATCTTTGGCTGAAAGCCTAACCGATAATGCAGGCGATATTGTTGGAATCCCTTCCACTTCAAAACCCCCAAATCTCACAGAACGTCCAGGAATCCTTTCAGATTGAGTCCGTCTAAGACTTGATGTCTTTTTTAACTTTGGTGGTTGATATTGCTGTTCTGAGTTTGTATTGTTTATTGGTTCTTGTGGTCTCGGTGTAGGAAGGTCTGGAGTTTCGTCGTTGATTTCCTTTAAAACTGCCTGAAATGCGTCGGAACCGATCGGAAGTGGGTCTCTTTCTATCGAACTAAAAGATGACGGTAAACTTGTTGTACGAGACAAAGGCTTATGCGATGGAACAGGCTCCGGCGTCGGCGTCGATGACGAAGTTTGAGATTCTGGTAATGTCATTGTTTTGCTACGAGTCAATTTTATCACACTATTTTCGATGCTCTGGGTCTTACTCTTCAGAGACCGTCTTTGTTTTAAGTTTTCAGTCCTCATTTTGAAATGACGAAAATCACAAGAAAATATCAATTTAACTAGAAAAAAATCCAAAAGCTAAAAGCATTAAATTATCACACTATCTACATGGTGTTGCTATTTTATTTTCTCCTTTTTCTTTTAAGAAGATTTAATGCAACTGATAAATCCTTTTTATACAAGAATCGAAGTCACCACGGAGTAAATTCCAAAATAAAACAATTTATGATGGGAGATCTTCCTTGTCGGTAGCGCTATGAACAATAAGAAGTCACTGATCCTCTTTTTATCCTTACTGATTGATGTCTTTAATGTTATCGACCGAGAAATTGACTGAAATCAAGATTGACTTGGTCCAATATTAAAGGTAACATATAAAAGTTATGTGTATTTAACTTCTGTAGATTTTTACCTGGCTGTAATAAACATCCCGCAATCAGCTGTGAAAAGCATTTTAACAAGGTTCTATCTTAGACAAAGTCAGTGAAGTACTCTTGATAAACAAACTTCACAAAATTTTAACAGGATTTTTATTGTTCGACTAACTTTCAACTTAATGTTTGCTCGCCGCGGGGATAGTGTAAGCAATTTTTAAAAGTGTCTCAAAATTTTACGTAAAAACCCACACAGCTGACAAAGTAACATAAAGCAAGTTGTCTCAGGCACGTTATTCTCATGTCAAATTCGTAATTCGTGAGTCTTTGAAGGTCAATTTCAATTAAATCAAATCCAAACTATATTCAAATTCGAAGTTAATATAACTGATTGAATATCTTAAAAAGTACCAAGCAGTTCAATATTGAACGTAATTGGGTTTTTACTTGCCATGAGATATGACTCGATAACAAAATTAACATTGAGTTGCATTGTCAAACCCTTCGGGGAGATCAATTGATATTTAAAAGAAACACCTTTTATACATATTGCGTATTGACGATTAATGACACCTTTCTAATAGAAGTATTCGTCTATAAAAAGGAAACAACCTAGAGATTTTGCGTAGATTTTGTTACTTTTAATGCTTAGTCAAGTCAAATCGTTAGATAATTAGCGTAATTATAACGTCTAAATCATATCAACTTTACAAAACTATGTTTATTAAATCTTTTTTCAATAAATACTAGTAGCCGATTCTATCAGAAATACAGTTTGGATTTTTTAATATTCAAAATGTTCACTTTAATAATTATATATGATCACGAGTACCATAAGTCCCTTTTACCTGGTAATTTGGCATATTTCATAAATTGTAGTTTATAACCAAAACAAACCAATTTATCGAAATTGCTGTCTATAAAATTGAGTCTTATAAACATGTTGTTAACCTATGCTTGTAGACTTGTTAACCCCAACCGATATATGAGATGGAAGACAATATTATACAATAAGAGTATCCACGATTATGTAGAAGTTTTGCATCAACTATAGTAAGATTTGCTTAAGAAATAATGTTTTTTCGTGAGGTTTTGTTAAAAAATACGATAGTTTATACCCCAAAATATGTATACTGAGAGTGTAAACATAACTCCAAATTGGTTTATGTTTCTGAACCACCTGACCAAACGGAATCATTAACAAGTTTAACCAGAACCAAAAGTACTTGAATTCAATTTCACATGAATTTGCTCCGAACATCCACAGGTGTCAATACTTTTGAACTGTTTGAAGTATGATGAAAGATTGATAGAAGAGTACCCAACCACCTTTTTGTCCGTGGCCTATTAAACAATTCAGAATGCAGTCAATTGCAAAGGTGAACCCATAATGCAAAAATGAAGGTTCGAAGCCAATATTAATTTGTATATTGTACACTATCCCACAATGTACATGACAGTAATTGAAATAACTTTTTTTTTCAAATTATTGATAAATAATTTTATTCAAGTACTTTTATTTGTCAATGTTCAGTACTATTGGTGCAAAGGACATTTTCACAATAACTTATCTTTGAAATTATATATACATGAAATATTTGTCTAATCACTAAAATGAAGGTTACAACAAAACTAGCGATCGAACTGGGATGATCAATCTCAAATGACAAAACAGGACAGTGTCATACTAAACGACACTAACAAACCTTTAAACTTTTTACTTTTTCAACTTTGATTGGCCTTGTTGAAGGCTGCTGGCGGTTGTCAATTGCGATTTTTCTAAGTTTCCGCTTGTTATGTGAGCTGTGTCGCATACACTTATTACACATCTCATTATTTTCTATTATGCTATTATGTTTTTAATTTTTTAAGCTTATTTTAAACTCTAAGCATATATACCGTCTAATGTTTGCTAGCTACGTTAAAAAATATCTTAAAAAAAACCAAAATCATCTTTGTTTGGAATAACGTGAATAAAAATTAACCCCATGAGATCAAACTTACTGAAACACCTGTTTAAACAGTCATAAATAAAGTAGTGCAATAAATACAAATTTTTATCATCTTGCTGACGTGAACTGCATATGACGCACAGGGGCTTGTGTACAGTAAAAAAATAAAAATCCCCCTATATACCCTTTCACAAGGGAGGACATACTTTGGATAGGCCCTCGCTTCAAAGACAATTTTTACTAGTTCAAATGTTGAATGACGATCAACCGGCGTTATAATATTGTAAAATAATGATGTTTCTTTCAGCAAACACTAACCTTTATCTTTAAATCCCGTCGGAAACCCCAATATTGAAACAATATTCCGATAATTTTATCCAATGGACAACTCCTTGGCTTCCATAATCACGTGACTTTTGTGCCGTTCGATTGCTCTCGGACTCTTTCCAATTGCAAATAATGAAATGGAGGGGACAGATGCGCCATTATGTACAAACTTCAAAAAGGTTCGGAAAATCCATGGTCTACTTTTACTGCTTCTGTCCCCTTCATCTCTATGTTTAAGATTGGAAAGAGGCCGAGAACAATCGAACAGCGCAAAAGTCACATGACTATGGAAGCCAAGGAGTTGTCCATTGGATGAATTTGTTGGAATATTGTTTCAATAATGGGGTTTCCGACGGGATTAAAACATAAAGGTTAGTCTTAACTGAAAGAAACATCATTATTTTACAATATTATAACGCCGGTTGATTGTCATTCAACATTTGAACTGGTAAAAATTGTCTTTGAAGCGAGGGCCTATCCGAAGTATGTCCTCCCTTGTGAAAGGGTATATAGGGGGATTTTTATTTTTTACTGTACACAAGCCCCTGTGTATGACGTTGAATCTTTGAAAAACTGATGACGTAAACGATATCATAAAGATACTTATATATCTACCACAATTCAGCTCAATATACTATTGAATGATATCGGTCGTAGAAGTGTTATGTTTTCGTTCTTATATACATTTGCATTGACACGTCAAACTTTTATAGTAAATGAATAATTTAGTGCAGAAGGCTAAATTTCCCGATCCAGTGGCAGTCACCGTGAAGGCATTGTGTCGCCATATACCCAACTTCATCACCATTTCATGTTCATTTTTTCACCGTTTTAATATATGTTCATTTTCCCATTTTTTCTTACAATATCGTATCTTTTGTATCTAACTATTGCAAACATGTGTATATTACAGTGTAATGTAACCGTTTCAAAGAAAAAAATAGAATAGTTTAAGATATATTATTAATAATAATTTTCTAATAATTTTGATAACAAATCATAAAAGACCAAGGATGGTTCCTGCGCACCCCACCCCCCAAAAAATAAGTCTGAGAATATTCTCGGAATTTCGTTTTGTGGCGCCGGAGTCAGGAAAGGTCACGGTTATATCTTTAATAAAAAAGTGCGTAGCTTAAAAGTAAATCTTTAGTTCATATATTCGAGAATCATTAGAATATACTCTCTATTAAAATATTTTGATATGAAAATTGAAACAGTGCTACTTTTAGAAACGCAAAGATGATAAACATGGCAAAGAATCTTTCTTGTGCCGATTATAGACTGTAAAAGCTTCATGTATATGTGCTCTAATTGTTTTTAAGACTTTTGTTCTCTTTTGCATAATATTGCTCATGTATAGTAAACATAACAAAATAACAAAATATAAATACCTTAGAGATCTTACTTAAAAACTTAAAAATTCATATTAAATAATATATTTTCACAAATGATTGCTTGTAATATGGAAATCCCATATTTTATAAAGGCATAAATATGATCTCAATTGTATGGACATTTTTTTTTATGATGTAAACATTTTAATTGATCGCCATTAAAATTATATAAGGCTTTCAAGTGTGATCTTTATTTATCTTTAAATAAGTTGTAAATTAAACTTTAATGTATGTTTTATTATAATGTATACTTAACATACAAGTACTAACTTATTGACCCGTTTTATTGAGTAGAAAAATACATATTGCACTACAATCTGACAAATATGCCTTAATTTAAAGATATTAAGACCTATCTATCCATTAAGTTTCCGTGGGAATGTAACAAATAATTTTGATCTTGCAAAATTTAGTGTCTCGTATGTTTAAACCAAGGGGAGTAACATGAATATTAAATGTTTAAAGTATTAAATCCTTAAAATTATTGGTTCGTGAATTTAACTTTGTACATGAGCTTTTTTAATTGTTGTCTGAATGCTTTCCACACGGCGGTAATGAGGGTGAGCCCATGTATTGATATGCACATGGCGGTAACAAGTTTACATCGATAGTTAGGTAAAGGTAATAACAAAACTACCGAACTTGAATGATCAATCTCATAGTCCACAGAAAATGACAAGAACGAATCAGTCATAGGATGAGCTCATTCCCTTAATATCTGAAAGGCATACTAATATTTTATGCATATATCATCTTTTTTTCGAATTTTATTTGGTGGTCTTTTACATGTAGCAGAATGGGCTGACAGTAAATTAATATATCCAGATTCGCAGAATAAGGTATGATTGCAGGTTTAAGAGTTAAGATATATGTAGATTTTGCAAATTAAAGAGAATGTAGATCTCTTCTAAATGCACTAATAATTAAAATGTGGAAAAGGAAGCACATTTTTATTATTAGTGCATGAAGAAAAGATCTACATTCTCTTTAATTTGTAACATCTGCTATAGAAGTCTGTCATAACAAAGTTGAAACACTGTTGAATACCTTGAAATCAAAATACAAAAATAAATATATGCACCATATATATGGTTCAAACTTAAAAATGGTATTGTAGAGGCGATATCTTGGTTTATCTTTCAGATTTATGAATTCAAACTATGAACAGTCTACATATAGTAAATGGCTATCTGTAATAGTTATTACATTAGGACGTGGTTAGTCAGTAAAAGAACACCCGTCCATCCGCCGGGGCGATCTTTTACTGACGGTATATGGTTGCAGGTAGCTCCTTTTAACTATATAGTTCCTATAAAAACATAGTATTTCTTTCAGATTCTATTGTAATGTTAATTTAAATGATACAATGAAAATCTTTAAATGAAATTAGAGATGAAAGATTGTAGAAATTTATCAAGCTTCCGGAGTTTGAAAGATAGTGTCTTCATAGGGTATTTCATTAAAACGTTTTGATTGGGACCACATTTCTTCTGTCTTTTCGCTGTCTTTTTATGACAACTTTTCACTGTGCACTTACCATTTTTAACGTACACTTGGACTCACTTACCAAGAAAATGAATATCCCAAAAGACTTTGAAATCTTATAATAGTGGGTCTCATAAAATAAGAAAACGATATTTTACCAATTAGGATCATTTTGGTACCAAAACCGTACTTAAAGTTTACTGCAAGTAAAGAAATTGACCAGATTTTGCCCTAGTGCGTCGTAGTTTTTTTTCAATAACTTTTTTAATACAGTAAAATAAATATTAATAACGATATACACGAACTCCTGAATTATGCTATTACCGTCTGACAGTGTTTATTACTTTATTTGAGAAAATATACGTCGGTACGACACTTATATCAAGAAATGGAGCAGTCGCACACGACAGCTAATCCCCTCGCCCGTCAATGATTTTAAGTACTTTTGTGAAAATTAAGTCGTTTTCTTCAAGGTATTTCTTCAAGTGATGCTGGTTACCATCAATGTACTCACTGACCCAATACCATCTTTCTATCACTTGCAGTTGCTAAAATATAGACCATAACTAAAACTTTAACCCGAGTCATTCGTGCAGAAAATGTAGGTCAAGGTGACCTTATTTTTGTACAGATGCTGGTTACCATCCACAATTAATGTATGCACTGACCCAATACCATATCCTATCACTTGCAGTTGCTGAGATATGGATTTTAACCAAAACTTTAACCCAAGTCATACATGCGAAAAATGTAAGTCAAGGTGCCCTAGTTTTGGTATGGATGCTGGTCACCATCCACGAGGTACCCACTGACCCAATATCATCTCCTATCACTTGAAGTTGCTGAGATATCATGGACCTTAACCAAACCTTTAACCTCAGTCATTCATGCAGAAAACATAGGTCAAGATCACTTAATTTTGGTACGGATGCTGGCTACTATATCCAAGATGTACCCACTGACCCAAATATCATCTCTTGCAGTTGCTGAGATATGGACCTTAACCAAAACTTTAACCTCAGTCATTCATGCGGAAAATATACGCCAAGGTCACTTAATTGTAGTACTGAGGCTGACTATCATCAAGATGTATCCACTGACCAAATATAAATCTTCTATAATGGTTAGTTTCCATGTTATTGAAAAAAACGTTACGTACGTACGTACACACGGTACGTACGTACGAAAGAACGAACGAACAAAACGCTATATCCCCTCCCCAACTCCATTGGGCTCGGGGGATAATAAACGGACCTGTCACTTGCCAAGCGGCGATAATCCGCAATGTTTTTCTTTACTTACCAAAATACACGTTTCACTTACCAATTCGATTGGACCCCCCGCTTTTACTCTGCATTGTTCAAAACAAAGCAGATGTGCTCAAATATGTTTTATTTTTTTAACATGTCCACTGATAATCTGTTGAAAACTATATGAAATAATTTTCAGAATCAAAGATTAATGAATCTAACATTGTTACTCTACATATTAACATAATAACATTAAGGGAAACGCAGAATATTATTGTTTTTTAAAGAAGCAATCTTGTTTTTATGCCCCCGCAACTATAGTTGCGTCGTAGCTTCGTTCACCCTTGTCCGTCCGTACCGCAAGTTTTTAAGATTTTTCCACATACTTGCAGATATTGAGCTTATTTTTGTTATGCCAATGAGTCTATCATGATAAGTTTCAATCAATTTTGCATAATATTCCGGGCCGTTTTTTTCCCACCAAAATAATGAACCTTGGTCATTTTTTTCCTTTCATCCCTTGGGCATCATCTGCGTCTTACATCTGTTGTTCTATGATGGCGATGAAGTCTTTTACTTTAAACATTGTATATTGGGCAGCGAGGGCATTACCTTATCTAGTTTTCTTATGTATGTTTCATCTATTTTTCCAATAGACAGGGGTACGCCTCGATTGATGAAACCTTAACGATAAGGTAAAAAAAACCTGAGGGCAACATAACCTTTTGTATCAGTTTTCATTCAAGACGTGGCTTTCATTTTGTGAAAAAAATCTAGGATATTACTTTTATGACCTTCAAAAACGTATTTGTGCCTATCATGTATGTATCATTTCATTGTATTATTACTGAATATGTTTTACGGAAAATTGCAGCTACATTATTTTCTTCAAGGGGTATTTTGTTTACAAAGGAGTACAAATTTAAAGTGCTTAAGGTCCAAATTAATACCCATAAATATTTGGAATTCGTAGGTTTTCATCCTTTTATAAAAATATCTTATTACAAAATAGGTCCAAATTAGCCCAGTTTAAGGAATTCGGCGAAAAGCAAAATGGGGACTAAGAAATAAAAAGACAGGACAGTGCTTTGAGTTAAAAAAGCGGAATGGTATTTTTGGCTACAAAATTTATGGTCCCCCTAAAAATAAAATGGTTGCCCCCTTAAAATTTTTTTTATAGAAAAAAATCACCAAACGCTATGACCAATTAATTCACAGACTTGGCCAAATTCTTGGATTTTGGCCCTGTAAACATTTTCGCCCTACAATTATTAACATAATGAGGGGGATGCAGAAATTATTGTATTTATAGAGAAACAATCTTGTTTTTCTTCTATAATATGCGTGTTTCATATTATATAAACGTTTTTTTTAACAGTTCACCACAGGGGCTTGTGTACATGCAGTAGAAGATATATATTCCCCAAAGGGGATATATATATATATTTATTTGTACACAAGCCCCTGTCTTTCAACTATAATGAAATGAATACGACTGAATGGATTTTTTTACAGAGACCTGAAAGAAAAGTTTATCAGATGAAAACAACATCCTAAGAGCAACATAACCTTGTGTATCAGTTTTCATGAAAGACACGCGGTGTTTCTTTTGTCAAGATACATTGTACCTTTATAACCTTTTTTAAATTCGGGTTTATAATTGTGCATATCATATATTATATAAAAATTTTCATGTATTATTACCTAAGGGTTTTGTTTCACCGAAAATTGCGGCTGAATGATTTTCTGTAAGGAGGTACGTTCTTTAAAAAGTATAAATTTACATTGTTTTATATGCACAGCTTAATACTTCACTGATTGTCTCCTGTTGCACATCTAGAGCCTAATTGGTCGAAGATCTGCACTATATGGAGCACGACCAATCAGATTTCATGTTTCACAGATGTAACCTAACGTTTAATGCCTTACTAAGAAATAAACTCATAAAATAAAATCATTAAGATAATCAGCGAGTAATCTAAGTTTTTCTTATCTTGCATTAGTTATGTATTTAATTTTGAAGTTAGAAATATTGGTATTGATATCTTTTATTGTGTTTTTGCAGCCTTCGCTAACATGGCTATCAAAAAGACCGGGTGAGTTAAAATTAATTAGAGAATACCGGACTATACAACATACAATGTAATTGTCAAATTGCTACGTTAATTAATTTCCTTCGGTAACGATACAAGATAAAAAATGCAATTTGAAGCCGATTTTGAAATTGTTAGCTAACACTACATGTATAAATGCTATATATTTCTATTTGATTTTTTAATGTTGCACGACTATATGGTCTATTGAAAATGATATTCTATTTCAAACAAAAATTACAACAAAGTTCCAGACATTAAATTTTGCTACGCCTGACGCGCGTTTCGTCTATTCAAGACTCATCAGAGGCGCTCTACCAAAAATATTGAAAACTCCAAACATTTTATGAATTTAAAGAGCATAGAACAACAAAAACAAAAGCTTCCGGACTAGAATACCGAATTAGGACTAAGATCATACGAAAACAGACAATTTTCTGAAATTACGCCAATTAACCACTAATATGCCATCATACGTTAGCAATTATTTGGCGCCCGTATAAAAACGAGTCACGGGAGCAATCCCGTGATCAGCATAAATAAAATTGATTTAATTTTGAGAGGTATTTATATGTACTTGTATATTTTGTATATATGAACATGCATGCTCGAATTAAAAGCTTGAACATGTCATGTGGTTGTTCTATCATGCTCATAAACGAATAGCTCAACGCTGCTATCGTCCATTGTTTTCAGTTGCACAAATAAAAGGAATCCCTTCTATCTTTTTCAGCAGCCAAAACCTTTGAAACAAAGGCTGTCATCAAGGATTCAGATATGACGGAGGACATGCAGCAAGCTGCTGTAAAAACTGCTACAGTTGCTATGGATGCGCACAGCATTGAAAATGACATAGCTGCCTACATTAAAAAGGAGTTCGACAAAAAATACGAGCCAACTTGGCATTGTATCGTTGGACGTAACTTCGGATACTCCGTAACA
>CAXARO010000836.1:0-20343 GCA_963971305.1 Arcuatula senhousia
TTATCCTGTAACAATAATGATACTGTGACCTATAGACATACTGTCAGAGTCAATATATCACAGTCAGATGATTTATCCAGTAACAATAAGGATACTGTGACCTATAGACATAGTGTCAGAGTCAATCTATCACAGTCAGATGATTTATCCTGTAACAAAAATGGTACTGTGGCCTATAGACTTGGTGTCAGAGTCAATCTATCACAGTCAGATGATTTATCTTGTACCAATAATGGTACTTTGGCCAATATACATAGTGTGAGAGTCAATCTATCACAGTCAGAAGATTTATCCTGTAACAATAATGATACTGTGACCTATAGACATACTGTCAGAGTCAATATATCACAGTCAGATGATTTATCCAGTAACAATAAGGATACTGTGACCTATAGACATAGTGTCAGAGTCAATCTATCACAGTCAGATGATTTATCCTGTAACAAAAATGGTACTGTGGCCTATAGACTTGGTGTCAGAGTCAATCTATCACAGTCAGATGATTTATCTTGTACCAATAATGGTACTTTGGCCAATATACATAGTGTGAGAGTCAATCTATCACAGTCAGAAGATTTATCCTGTAACAATAATGATACTGTGACCTATAGACATACTGTCAGAGTCAATATATCACAGTCAGATGATTTATCCAGTAACAATAAGGATACTGTGACCTATAGACATAGTGTCAGAGTCAATCTATCGCAGTCAGATGATTTATCCTGTAACAAAAATGGTACTGTGGCCTATAGACTTGGTGTCAGAGTCAATCTATCACAGTCAGATGATTTATCTTGTACCAATAATGGTACTTTGGCCAATATACATAGTGTGAGAGTCAATCTATCACAGTCAGAAGATTTATCCTGTAACAATAATGATACTGTGACCTATAGACATACTGTCAGAGTCAATATATCACAGTCAGATGATTTATCCAGTAACAATAAGGATACTGTGACCTATAGACATAGTGTCAGAGTCAATCTATCACAGTCAGATGATTTATCCTGTAACAAAAATGGTACTGTGGCCTATAGACTTGGTGTCAGAGTCAATCTATCACAGTCAGATGATTTATCTTGTACCAATAATGGTACTTTGGCCAATATACATAGTGTGAGAGTCAATCTATCACAGTCAGAAGATTTATCCTGTAACAATAATGATACTGTGACCTATAGACATACTGTCAGAGTCAATATATCACAGTCAGATGATTTATCCAGTAACAATAAGGATACTGTGACCTATAGACATAGTGTCAGAGTCAATCTATCACAGTCAGATGATTTATCCTGTAACAAAAATGGTACTGTGGCCTATAGACTTGGTGTCAGAGTCAATCTATCACAGTCAGATGATTTATCTTGTACCAATAATGGTACTTTGGCCAATATACATAGTGTGAGAGTCAATCTATCACAGTCAGAAGATTTATCCTGTAACAATAATGATACTGTGACCTATAGACATACTGTCAGAGTCAATATATCACAGTCAGATGATTTATCCAGTAACAATAAGGATACTGTGACCTATAGACATAGTGTCAGAGTCAATCTATCGCAGTCAGATGATTTATCCTGTAACAAAAATGGTACTGTGGCCTATAGACTTGGTGTCAGAGTCAATCTATCACAGTCAGATGATTTATCTTGTACCAATAATGGTACTTTGGCCAATATACATAGTGTGAGAGTCAATCTATCACAGTCAGAAGATTTATCCTGTAACAATAATGATACTGTGACCTATAGACATACTGTCAGAGTCAATATATCACAGTCAGATGATTTATCCAGTAACAATAAGGATACTGTGACCTATAGAAATAGTGTCAGAGTCAATCTATCACAGTCAGATGATTTATCCTGTAACAAAAATGGTACTGTGGCCTATAGACTTGGTGTCAGAGTCAATCTATCACAGTCAGATGATTTATCTTGTACCAATAATGGTACTTTGGCCAATATACATAGTGTGAGAGTCAATCTATCACAGTCAGAAGATTTATCCTGTAACAATAATGATACTGTGACCTATAGACATACTGTCAGAGTCAATATATCACAGTCAGATGATTTATCCAGTAACAATAAGGATACTGTGACCTATAGACATAGTGTCAGAGTCAATCTATCACAGTCAGATGATTTATCCTGTAACAAAAATGGTACCGTGGCCTATAGACTTGGTGTCAGAGTCAATCTATCACAGTCAGATGATTTATCTTGTACCAATAATGGTACTTTGGCCAATATACATAGTGTGAGAGTCAATCTATCACAGTCAGAAGATTTATCCTGTAACAATAATGATACTGTGACCTATAGACATACTGTCAGAGTCAATATATCACAGTCAGATGATTTATCCAGTAACAATAAGGATACTGTGACCTATAGACATAGTGGTCAGAGTCAATCTATCACAGTCAGATGATTTATCCTGTAACAAAAATGGTTACTGTGGCCTATAGACTTGGTGTCAGAGTCAATCTATCACAGTCAGATGATTTATCTTGTACCAATAATGGTACTTTGGCCAATATACATAGTGTGAGAGTCAATCTATCCGGTCAGAAGATTTATCCTGTAACAATAATGATACTGTGACCTATAGACATACTGTCAGAGTCAATATATCACAGTCAGATGATTTATCCAGTAACAATAAGGATACTGTGACCTATAGACATAGTGTCAGAGTCAATCTATCACAGTCAGATGATTTATCCTGTAACAAAAATGGTACTGTGGCCTATAGACTTGGTGTCAGAGTCAATCTATCACAGTCAGATGATTTATCTTGTACCAATAATGGTACTTTGGCCAATATACATAGTGTGAGAGTCAATCTATCACAGTCAGAAGATTTATCCTGTAACAATAATGATACTGTGACCTATAGACATACTGTCAGAGTCAATATATCACAGTCAGATGATTTATCCAGTAACAATAAGGATACTGTGACCTATAGACATAGTGTCAGAGTCAATCTATCACAGTCAGATGATTTATCCTGTAACAAAAATGGTACTGTGGCCTATAGACTTGGTGTCAGAGTCAATCTATCACAGTCAGATGATTTATCTTGTACCAATAATGGTACTTTGGCCAATATACATAGTGTGAGAGTCAATCTATCACAGTCAGAAGATTTATCCTGTAACAATAATGATACTGTGACCTATAGACATACTGTCAGAGTCAATATATCACAGTCAGATGATTTATCCAGTAACAATAAGGATACTGTGACCTATAGACATAGTGTCAGAGTCAATCTATCACAGTCAGATGATTTATCCTGTAACAAAAATGGTACTGTGGCCTATAGACTTGGTGTCAGAGTCAATCTATCACAGTCAGATGATTTATCTTGTACCAATAATGGTACTTTGGCCAATATACATAGTGTGAGAGTCAATCTATCACAGTCAGAAGATTTATCCTGTAACAATAATGATACTGTGACCTATAGACATACTGTCAGAGTCAATATATCACAGTCAGATGATTTATCCAGTAACAATAAGGATACTGTGACCTATAGACATAGTGTCAGAGTCAATCTATCACAGTCAGATGATTTATCCTGTAACAAAAATGGTACTGTGGCCTATAGACTTGGTGTCAGAGTCAATCTATCACAGTCAGATGATTTATCTTGTACCAATAATGGTACTTTGGCCAATATACATAGTGTGAGAGTCAATCTATCACAGTCAGAAGATTTATCCTGTAACAATAATGATACTGTGACCTATAGACATACTGTCAGAGTCAATATATCACAGTCAGATGATTTATCCAGTAACAATAAGGATACTGTGACCTATAGACATAGTGTCAGAGTCAATCTATCACAGTCAGATGATTTATCCTGTAACAAAAATGGTACTGTGGCCTATAGACTTGGTGTCAGAGTCAATCTATCACAGTCAGATGATTTATCTTGTACCAATAATGGTACTTTGGCCAATATACATAGTGTGAGAGTCAATCTATCACAGTCAGAAGATTTATCCTGTAACAATAATGATACTGTGACCTATAGACATACTGTCAGAGTCAATATATCACAGTCAGATGATTTATCCAGTAACAATAAGGATACTGTGACCTATAGACATACGTGTCAGAGTCAATCTATCACAGTCAGATGATTTATCCTGTAACAAAAATGGTACTGTGGCCTATAGACTTGGTGTCAGAGTCAAACTATCACAGTCAGATGATTTATCTTGTACCAATAATGGTACTTTGGCCAATATACATAGTGTGAGAGTCAATCTATCACAGTCAGAAGATTTATCCTGTAACAATAATGATACTGTGACCTATAGACATACTGTCAGAGTCAATATATCACAGTCAGATGATTTATCCAGTAACAATAAGGATACTGTGACCTATAGACATAGTGTCAGAGTCAATCTATCACAGTCAGATGATTTATCCTGTAACAAAAATGGTACTGTGGCCTATAGACTTGGTGTCAGAGTCAATCTATCACAGTCAGATGATTTATCTTGTACCAATAATGGTACTTTGGCCAATATACATAGTGTGAGAGTCAATCTATCACAGTCAGAAGATTTATCCTGTAACAATAATGATACTGTGACCTATAGACATACTGTCAGAGTCAATATATCACAGTCAGATGATTTATCCAGTAACAATAAGGATACTGTGACCTATAGACATAGTGTCAGAGTCAATCTATCACAGTCAGATGATTTATCCTGTAACAAAAATGGTACTGTGGCCTATAGACTTGGTGTCAGAGTCAATCTATCACAGTCAGATGATTTATCTTGTACCAATAATGGTACTTTGGCCAATATACATAGTGTGAGAGTCAATCTATCACAGTCAGAAGATTTATCCTGTAACAATAATGATACTGTGACCTATAGACATACTGTCAGAGTCAATATATCACAGTCAGATGATTTATCCAGTAACAATAAGGATACTGTGACCTATAGACATAGTGTCAGAGTCAATCTATCACAGTCAGATGATTTATCCTGTAACAAAAATGGTACTGTGGCCTATAGACTTGGTGTCAGAGTCAATCTATCACAGTCAGATGATTTATCTTGTACCAATAATGGTACTTTGGCCAATATACATAGTGTGAGAGTCAATCTATCACAGTCAGAAGATTTATCCTGTAACAATAATGATACTGTGACCTATAGACATACTGTCAGAGTCAATATATCACAGTCAGATGATTTATCCAGTAACAATAAGGATACTGTGACCTATAGACATAGTGTCAGAGTCAATCTATCACAGTCAGATGATTTATCCTGTAACAAAAATGGTACTGTGGCCTATAGACTTGGTGTCAGAGTCAATCTATCACAGTCAGATGATTTATCTTGTACCAATAATGGTACTTTGGCCAATATACATAGTGTGAGAGTCAATCTATCACAGTCAGAAGATTTATCCTGTAACAATAATGATACTGTGACCTATAGACATACTGTCAGAGTCAATATATCACAGTCAGATGATTTATCCAGTAACAATAAGGATACTGTGACCTATAGACATAGTGTCAGAGTCAATCTATCACAGTCAGATGATTTATCCTGTAACAAAAATGGTACTGTGGCCTATAGACTTGGTGTCAGAGTCAATCTATCACAGTCAGATGATTTATCTTGTACCAATAATGGTACTTTGGCCAATATACATAGTGTGAGAGTCAATCTATCACAGTCAGAAGATTTATCCTGTAACAATAATGATACTGTGACCTATAGACATACTGTCAGAGTCAATATATCACAGTCAGATGATTTATCCAGTAACAATAAGGATACTGTGACCTATAGACATAGTGTCAGAGTCAATCTATCACAGTCAGATGATTTATCCTGTAACAAAAAATGGTACTGTGGCCTATAGACTTGGTGTCAGAGTCAATCTATCACAGTCAGATGATTTATCTTGTACCAATAATGGTACTTTGGCCAATATACATAGTGTGAGAGTCAATCTATCACAGTCAGAAGATTTATCCTGTAACAATAATGATACTGTGACCTATAGACATACTGTCAGAGTCAATATATCACAGTCAGATGATTTATCCAGTAACAATAAGGATACTGTGACCTATAGACATAGTGTCAGAGTCAATCTATCACAGTCAGATGATTTATCCTGTAACAAAAATGGTACTGTGGCCTATAGACTTGGTGTCAGAGTCAATCTATCACAGTCAGATGATTTATCTTGTACCAATAATGGTACTTTGGCCAATATACATAGTGTGAGAGTCAATCTATCACAGTCAGAAGATTTATCCTGTAACAATAATGATACTGTGACCTATAGACATACTGTCAGAGTCAATATATCACAGTCAGATGATTTATCCAGTAACAATAAGGATACTGTGACCTATAGACATAGTGTCAGAGTCAATCTATCACAGTCAGATGATTTATCCTGTAACAAAAATGGTACTGTGGCCTATAGACTTGGTGTCAGAGTCAATCTATCACAGTCAGATGATTTATCTTGTACCAATAATGGTACTTTGGCCAATATACATAGTGTGAGAGTCAATCTATCACAGTCAGAAGATTTATCCTGTAACAATAATGATACTGTGACCTATAGACATACTGTCAGAGTCAATATATCACAGTCAGATGATTTATCCAGTAACAATAAGGATACTGTGACCTATAGACATAGTGTCAGAGTCAATCTATCACAGTCAGATGATTTATCCTGTAACAAAAATGGTACTGTGGCCTATAGACTTGGTGTCAGAGTCAATCTATCACAGTCAGATGATTTATCTTGTACCAATAATGGTACTTTGGCCAATATACATAGTGTGAGAGTCAATCTATCACAGTCAGAAGATTTATCCTGTAACAATAATGATACTGTGACCTATAGACATACTGTCAGAGTCAATATATCACAGTCAGATGATTTATCCAGTAACAATAAGGATACTGTGACCTATAGACATAGTGTCAGAGTCAATCTATCACAGTCAGATGATTTATCCTGTAACAAAAATGGTACTGTGGCCTATAGACTTGGTGTCAGAGTCAATCTATCACAGTCAGATGATTTATCTTGTACCAATAATGGTACTTTGGCCAATATACATAGTGTGAGAGTCAATCTATCACAGTCAGAAGATTTATCCTGTAACAATAATGATACTGTGACCTATAGACATACTGTCAGAGTCAATATATCACAGTCAGATGATTTATCCAGTAACAATAAGGATACTGTGACCTATAGACATAGTGTCAGAGTCAATCTATCACAGTCAGATGATTTATCCTGTAACAAAAATGGTACTGTGGGCCTATAGACTTGGTGTCAGAGTCAATCTATCACAGTCAGATGATTTATCTTGTACCAATAATGGTACTTTGGCCAATATACATAGTGTGAGAGTCAATCTATCACAGTCAGAAGATTTATCCTGTAACAATAATGATACTGTGACCTATAGACATACTGTCAGAGTCAATATATCACAGTCAGATGATTTATCCAGTAACAATAAGGATACTGTGACCTATAGACATAGTGTCAGAGTCAATCTATCACAGTCAGATGATTTATCCTGTAACAAAAATGGTACTGTGGCCTATAGACTTGGTGTCAGAGTCAATCTATCACAGTCAGATGATTTATCTTGTACCAATAATGGTACTTTGGCCAATATACATAGTGTGAGAGTCAATCTATCACAGTCAGAAGATTTATCCTGTAACAATAATGATACTGTGACCTATAGACATACTGTCAGAGTCAATATATCACAGTCAGATGATTTATCCAGTAACAATAAGGATACTGTGACCTATAGACATAGTGTCAGAGTCAATCTATCACAGTCAGATGATTTATCCTGTAACAAAAATGGTACTGTGGCCTATAGACTTGGTGTCAGAGTCAATCTATCACAGTCAGATGATTTATCTTGTACCAATAATGGTACTTTGGCCAATATACATAGTGTGAGAGTCAATCTATCACAGTCAGAAGATTTATCCTGTAACAATAATGATACTGTGACCTATAGACATACTGTCAGAGTCAATATATCACAGTCAGATGATTTATCCAGTAACAATAAGGATACTGTGACCTATAGACATAGTGTCAGAGTCAATCTATCACAGTCAGATGATTTATCCTGTAACAAAAATGGTACTGTGGCCTATAGACTTGGTGTCAGAGTCAATCTATCACAGTCAGATGATTTATCTTGTACCAATAATGGTACTTTGGCCAATATACATAGTGTGAGAGTCAATCTATCACAGTCAGAAGATTTATCCTGTAACAATAATGATACTGTGACCTATAGACATACTGTCAGAGTCAATATATCACAGTCAGATGATTTATCCAGTAACAATAAGGATACTGTGACCTATAGACATAGTGTCAGAGTCAATCTATCACAGTCAGATGATTTATCCTGTAACAAAAATGGTACTGTGGCCTATAGACTTGGTGTCAGAGTCAATCTATCACAGTCAGATGATTTATCTTGTACCAATAATGGTACTTTGGCCAATATACATAGTGTGAGAGTCAATCTATCACAGTCAGAAGATTTATCCTGTAACAATAATGATACTGTGACCTATAGACATACTGTCAGAGTCAATATATCACAGTCAGATGATTTATCCAGTAACAATAAGGATACTGTGACCTATAGACATAGTGTCAGAGTCAATCTATCACAGTCAGATGATTTATCCTGTAACAAAAATGGTACTGTGGCCTATAGACTTGGTGTCAGAGTCAATCTATCACAGTCAGATGATTTATCTTGTACCAATAATGGTACTTTGGCCAATATACATAGTGTGAGAGTCAATCTATCACAGTCAGAAGATTTATCCTGTAACAATAATGATACTGTGACCTATAGACATACTGTCAGAGTCAATATATCACAGTCAGATGATTTATCCAGTAACAATAAGGATACTGTGACCTATAGACATAGTGTCAGAGTCAATCTATCACAGTCAGATGATTTATCCTGTAACAAAAATGGTACTGTGGCCTATAGACTTGGTGTCAGAGTCAATCTATCACAGTCAGATGATTTATCTTGTACCAATAATGGTACTTTGGCCAATATACATAGTGTGAGAGTCAATCTATCACAGTCAGAAGATTTATCCTGTAACAATAATGATACTGTGACCTATAGACATACTGTCAGAGTCAATATATCACAGTCAGATGATTTATCCAGTAACAATAAGGATACTGTGACCTATAGACATAGTGTCAGAGTCAATCTATCACAGTCAGATGATTTATCCTGTAACAAAAATGGTACTGTGGCCTATAGACTTGGTGTCAGAGTCAATCTATCACAGTCAGATGATTTATCTTGTACCAATAATGGTACTTTTGGCCAATATACATAGTGTGAGAGTCAATCTATCACAGTCAGAAGATTTATCCTGTAACAATAATGATACTGTGACCTATAGACATACTGTCAGAGTCAATATATCACAGTCAGATGATTTATCCAGTAACAATAAGGATACTGTGACCTATAGACATAGTGTCAGAGTCAATCTATCACAGTCAGATGATTTATCCTGTAACAAAAATGGTACTGTGGCCTATAGACTTGGTGTCAGAGTCAATCTATCACAGTCAGATGATTTATCTTGTACCAATAATGGTACTTTGGCCAATATACATAGTGTGAGAGTCAATCTATCACAGTCAGAAGATTTATCCTGTAACAATAATGATACTGTGACCTATAGACATACTGTCAGAGTCAATATATCACAGTCAGATGATTTATCCAGTAACAATAAGGATACTGTGACCTATAGACATAGTGTCAGAGTCAATCTATCACAGTCAGATGATTTATCCTGTAACAAAAATGGTACTGTGGCCTATAGACTTGGTGTCAGAGTCAATCTATCACAGTCAGATGATTTATCTTGTACCAATAATGGTACTTTGGCCAATATACATAGTGTGAGAGTCAATCTATCACAGTCAGAAGATTTATCCTGTAACAATAATGATACTGTGACCTATAGACATACTGTCAGAGTCAATATATCACAGTCAGATGATTTATCCAGTAACAATAAGGATACTGTGACCTATAGACATAGTGTCAGAGTCAATCTATCACAGTCAGATGATTTATCCTGTAACAAAAATGGTACTGTGGCCTATAGACTTGGTGTCAGAGTCAATCTATCACAGTCAGATGATTTATCTTGTACCAATAATGGTACTTTGGCCAATATACATAGTGTGAGAGTCAATCTATCACAGTCAGAAGATTTATCCTGTAACAATAATGATACTGTGACCTATAGACATACTGTCAGAGTCAATATATCACAGTCAGATGATTTATCCAGTAACAATAAGGATACTGTGACCTATAGACATAGTGTCAGAGTCAATCTATCACAGTCAGATGATTTATCCTGTAACAAAAATGGTACTGTGGCCTATAGACTTGGTGTCAGAGTCAATCTATCACAGTCAGATGATTTATCTTGTACCAATAATGGTACTTTGGCCAATATACATAGTGTGAGAGTCAATCTATCACAGTCAGAAGATTTATCCTGTAACAATAATGATACTGTGACCTATAGACATACTGTCAGAGTCAATATATCACAGTCAGATGATTTATCCAGTAACAATAAGGATACTGTGACCTATAGACATAGTGTCAGAGTCAATCTATCACAGTCAGATGATTTATCCTGTAACAAAAATGGTACTGTGGCCTATAGACTTGGTGTCAGAGTCAATCTATCACAGTCAGATGATTTATCTTGTACCAATAATGGTACTTTGGCCAATATACATAGTGTGAGAGTCAATCTATCACAGTCAGAAGATTTATCCTGTAACAATAATGATACTGTGACCTATAGACATACTGTCAGAGTCAATATATCACAGTCAGATGATTTATCCAGTAACAATAAGGATACTGTGACCTATAGACATAGTGTCAGAGTCAATCTATCACAGTCAGATGATTTATCCTGTAACAAAAATGGTACTGTGGCCTATAGACTTGGTGTCAGAGTCAATCTATCACAGTCAGATGATTTATCTTGTACCAATAATGGTACTTTGGCCAATATACATAGTGTGAGAGTCAATCTATCACAGTCAGAAGATTTATCCTGTAACAATAATGATACTGTGACCTATAGACATACTGTCAGAGTCAATATATCACAGTCAGATGATTTATCCAGTAACAATAAGGATACTGTGACCTATAGACATAGTGTCAGAGTCAATCTATCACAGTCAGATGATTTATCCTGTAACAAAAATGGTACTGTGGCCTATAGACTTGGTGTCAGAGTCAATCTATCACAGTCAGATGATTTATCTTGTACCAATAATGGTACTTTGGCCAATATACATAGTGTGAGAGTCAATCTATCACAGTCAGAAGATTTATCCTGTAACAATAATGATACTGTGACCTATAGACATACTGTCAGAGTCAATATATCACAGTCAGATGATTTATCCAGTAACAATAAGGATACTGTGACCTATAGACATAGTGTCAGAGTCAATCTATCACAGTCAGATGATTTATCCTGTAACAAAAATGGTACTGTGGCCTATAGACTTGGTGTCAGAGTCAATCTATCACAGTCAGATGATTTATCTTGTACCAATAATGGTACTTTGGCCAATATACATAGTGTGAGAGTCAATCTATCACAGTCAGAAGATTTATCCTGTAACAATAATGATACTGTGACCTATAGACATACTGTCAGAGTCAATATATCACAGTCAGATGATTTATCCAGTAACAATAAGGATACTGTGACCTATAGACATAGTGTCAGAGTCAATCTATCACAGTCAGATGATTTATCCTGTAACAAAAATGGTACTGTGGCCTATAGACTTGGTGTCAGAGTCAATCTATCACAGTCAGATGATTTATCTTGTACCAATAATGGTACTTTGGCCAATATACATAGTGTGAGAGTCAATCTATCACAGTCAGAAGATTTATCCTGTAACAATAATGATACTGTGACCTATAGACATACTGTCAGAGTCAATATATCACAGTCAGATGATTTATCCAGTAACAATAAGGATACTGTGACCTATAGACATAGTGTCAGAGTCAATCTATCACAGTCAGATGATTTTATCCTGTAACAAAAATGGTACTGTGGCCTATAGACTTGGTGTCAGAGTCAATCTATCACAGTCAGATGATTTATCTTGTACCAATAATGGTACTTTGGCCAATATACATAGTGTGAGAGTCAATCTATCACAGTCAGAAGATTTATCCTGTAACAATAATGATACTGTGACCTATAGACATACTGTCAGAGTCAATATATCACAGTCAGATGATTTATCCAGTAACAATAAGGATACTGTGACCTATAGACATAGTGTCAGAGTCAATCTATCACAGTCAGATGATTTATCCTGTAACAAAAATGGTACTGTGGCCTATAGACTTGGTGTCAGAGTCAATCTATCACAGTCAGATGATTTATCTTGTACCAATAATGGTACTTTGGCCAATATACATAGTGTGAGAGTCAATCTATCACAGTCAGAAGATTTATCCTGTAACAATAATGATACTGTGACCTATAGACATACTGTCAGAGTCAATATATCACAGTCAGATGATTTATCCAGTAACAATAAGGATACTGTGACCTATAGACATACGTATCAGAGTCAATCTATCACCAGTCAGTGATTTATCCTGTAACAAAAATGGTACTGTGGCCTATAGACTTGGTGTCAGAGTCAAATCTATCACAGTCAGATGATTTATCTCGCTGTACCAATAATGGTACTTTGGCCAATATACATAGTGTGAGAGTCAATCTAATCACAGTCAGATGAATTATCTGTAACAATAATGATACTGTGACCTATAGACATACTGTCAGAGTCAATATATCACTGTCAGATGATTTATCCTGTAACAAAAATGGTACTGTGGCCTATAGACTTGGTGTCAGAGTCAATCTATCACAGTCAGATGATTTATCTTGTACCAATAATGGTACTTTGGCCAATATACATAGTGTGAGAGTCAATCTATCACAGTCAGAAGATTTATCCTGTAACAATAATGATACTGTGACCTATAGACATACTGTCAGAGTCAATATATCACAGTCAGATGATTTATCCAGTAACAATAAGGATACTGTGACCTATAGACATAGTGTCAGAGTCAATCTATCACAGTCAGATGATTTATCCTGTAACAAAAATGGTACTGTGGCCTATAGACTTGGTGTCAGAGTCAATCTATCACAGTCAGATGATTTATCTTGTACCAATAATGGTACTTTGGCCAATATACATAGTGTGAGAGTCAATCTATCACAGTCAGAAGATTTATCCTGTAACAATAATGATACTGTGACCTATAGACATACTGTCAGAGTCAATATATCACAGTCAGATGATTTATCCAGTAACAATAAGGATACTGTGACCTATAGACATAGTGTCAGAGTCAATCTATCACAGTCAGATGATTTATCCTGTAACAAAAATGGTACTGTGGCCTATAGACTTGGTGTCAGAGTCAATCTATCACAGTCAGATGATTTATCTTGTACCAATAATGGTACTTTGGCCAATATACATAGTGTGAGAGTCAATCTATCACAGTCAGAAGATTTATCCTGTAACAATAATGATACTGTGACCTATAGACCTACTGTCAGAGTCAATATATCACAGTCAGATGATTTATCCAGTAACAATAAGGATACTGTGACCTATAGACTTGGTGTCAGAGTCAATCTATCACAGTCAGATGATTTATCCTGTAACAAAAATGGTACTGTGGCCTATAGACTTGGTGTCAGAGTCAATCTATCACAGTCAGATGATTTATCTTGTACCAATAATGGTACTTTGGCCAATATACATAGTGTGAGAGTCAATCTATCACAGTCAGAAGATTTATCCTGTAACAATAATGATACTGTGACCTATAGACATACTGTCAGAGTCAATATATCACAGTCAGATGATTTATCCAGTAACAATAAGGATACTGTGACCTATAGACATAGTGTCAGAGTCAATCTATCACAGTCAGATGATTTATCCTGTAACAAAAATGGTACTGTGGCCTATAGACTTGGTGTCAGAGTCAATCTATCACAGTCAGATGATTTATCTTGTACCAATAATGGTACTTTGGCCAATATACATAGTGTGAGAGTCAATCTATCACAGTCAGAAGATTTATCCTGTAACAATAATGATACTGTGACCTATAGACATACTGTCAGAGTCAATATATCACAGTCAGATGATTTATCCAGTAACAATAAGGATACTGTGACCTATAGACATAGTGTCAGAGTCAATCTATCACAGTCAGATGATTTATCCTGTAACAAAAATGGTACTGTGGCCTATAGACTTGGTGTCAGAGTCAATCTATCACAGTCAGATGATTTATCTTGTACCAATAATGGTACTTTGGCCAATATACATAGTGTGAGAGTCAATCTATCACAGTCAGAAGATTTATCCTGTAACAATAATGATACTGTGACCTAAAGACATACTGTCAGAGTCAATATATCACAGTCAGATGATTTATCCAGTAACAATAAGGATACTGTGACCTATAGACATAGTGTCAGAGTCAATCTATCACAGTCAGATGATTTATCCTGTAACAAAAATGGTACTGTGGCCTATAGACTTGGTGTCAGAGTCAATCTATCACAGTCAGATGATTTATCTTGTACCAATAATGGTACTTTGGCCAATATACATAGTGTGAGAGTCAATCTATCACAGTCAGAAGATTTATCCTGTAACAATAATGATACTGTGACCTATAGACCTACTGTCAGAGTCAATATATCACAGTCAGATGATTTATCCAGTAACAATAAGGATACTGTGACCTATAGACATAGTGTCAGAGTCAATCTATCACAGTCAGATGATTTATCCTGTAACAAAAATGGTACTGTGGCCTATAGACTTGGTGTCAGAGTCAATCTATCACAGTCAGATGATTTATCTTGTACCAATAATGGTACTTTGGCCAATATACATAGTGTGAGAGTCAATCTATCACAGTCAGAAGATTTATCCTGTAACAATAATGATACTGTGACCTATAGACATACTGTCAGAGTCAATATATCACAGTCAGATGATTTATCCAGTAACAATAAGGATACTGTGACCTATAGACATAGTGTCAGAGTCAATCTATCACAGTCAGATGATTTATCCTGTAACAAAAATGGTACTGTGGCCTATAGACTTGGTGTCAGAGTCAATCTATCACAGTCAGATGATTTATCTTGTACCAATAATGGTACTTTGGCCAATATACATAGTGTGAGAGTCAATCTATCACAGTCAGAAGATTTATCCTGTAACAATAATGATACTGTGACCTATAGACATACTGTCAGAGTCAATATATCACAGTCAGATGATTTATCCAGTAACAATAAGGATACTGTGACCTATAGACATAGTGTCAGAGTCAATCTATCACAGTCAGATGATTTATCCTGTAACAAAAATGGTACTGTGGCCTATAGACTTGGTGTCAGAGTCAATCTATCACAGTCAGATGATTTATCTTGTACCAATAATGGTACTTTGGCCAATATACATAGTGTGAGAGTCAATCTATCACAGTCAGAAGATTTATCCTGTAACAATAATGATACTGTGACCTATAGACATACTGTCAGAGTCAATATATCACAGTCAGATGATTTATCCAGTAACAATAAGGATACTGTGACCTATAGACATAGTGTCAGAGTCAATCTATCACAGTCAGATGATTTATCCTGTAACAAAAATGGTACTGTGGCCTATAGACTTGGTGTCAGAGTCAATCTATCACAGTCAGATGATTTATCTTGTACCAATAATGGTACTTTGGCCAATATACATAGTGTGAGAGTCAATCTATCACAGTCAGAAGATTTATCCTGTAACAATAATGATACTGCGACCTATAGACATACTGTCAGAGTCAATATATCACAGTCAGATGATTTATCCAGTAACAATAAGGATACTGTGACCTATAGACATAGTGTCAGAGTCAATCTATCACAGTCAGATGATTTATCCTGTAACAAAAATGGTACTGTGGCCTATAGACTTGGTGTCAGAGTCAATCTATCACAGTCAGATGATTTATCTTGTACCAATAATGGTACTTTGGCCAATATACATAGTGTGAGAGTCAATCTATCACAGTCAGAAGATTTATCCTGTAACAATAATGGTACTTTGGCCAATATACATAGTGTGAGAGTCAATCTATCACAGTCAGATGATTTATCCAGTAACAATAAGGATACTGTGACCTATAGACATAGTGTCAGAGTCAATCTATCACAGTCAGATGATTTATCCTGTAACAAAAATGGTACTGTGGCCTATAGACTTGGTGTCAGAGTCAATCTATCACAGTCAGATGATTTATCTTGTACCAATAATGGTACTTTGGCCAATATACATAGTGTGAGAGTCAATCTATCACAGTCAGAAGATTTATCCTGTAACAATAATGATACTGTGACCTATAGACATACTGTCAGAGTCAATATATCACAGTCAGATGATTTATCCAGTAACAATAAGGATACTGTGACCTATAGACATAGTGTCAGAGTCAATCTATCACAGTCAGATGATTTATCCTGTAACAAAAATGGTACTGTGGCCTATAGACTTGGTGTCAGAGTCAATCTATCACAGTCAGATGATTTATCTTGTACCAATAATGGTACTTTGGCCAATATACATAGTGTGAGAGTCAATCTATCACAGTCAGAAGATTTATCCTGTAACAATAATGATACTGTGACCTATAGACATACTGTCAGAATCAATATATCACAGTCAGATGATTTATCCAGTAACAATAAGGATACTGTGACCTATAGACATAGTGTCAGAGTCAATCTATCACAGTCAGATGATTTATCCTGTAACAAAAATGGTACTGTGGCCTATAGACTTGGTGTCAGAGTCAATCTATCACGGTCAGATGATTTATCTTGTACCAATAATGGTACTTTGGCCAATATACATAGTGTGAGAGTCAATCTATCACAGTCAGAAGATTTATCCTGTAACAATAATGATACTGTGACCTATAGACATACTGTCAGAGTCAATATATCACAGTCAGATGATTTATCCAGTAACAATAAGGATACTGTGACCTATAGACATAGTGTCAGAGTCAATCTATCACAGTCAGATGATTTATCCTGTAACAAAAATGGTACTGTGGCCTATAGACTTGGTGTCAGAGTCAATCTATCACAGTCAGATGATTTATCTTGTACCAATAATGGTACTTTGGCCAATATACATAGTGTGAGAGTCAATCTATCACAGTCAGAAGATTTATCCTGTAACAATAATGATACTGTGACCTATAGACATACTGTCAGAGTCAATATATCACAGTCAGATGATTTATCCAGTAACAATAAGGATACTGTGACCTATAGACATAGTGTCAGAGTCAATCTATCACAGTCAGATGATTTATCCTGTAACAAAAATGGTACTGTGGCCTATAGACTTGGTGTCAGAGTCAATCTATCACAGTCAGATGATTTATCTTGTACCAATAATGGTACTTTGGCCAATATACATAGTGTGAGAGTCAATCTATCACAGTCAGAAGATTTATCCTGTAACAATAATGATACTGTGACCTATAGACATACTGTCAGAGTCAATATATCACAGTCAGATGATTTATCCAGTAACAATAAGGATACTGTGACCTATAGACATAGTGTCAGAGTCAATCTATCACAGTCAGATGATTTATCCTGTAACAAAAATGGTACTGTGGCCTATAGACTTGGTGTCAGAGTCAATCTATCACAGTCAGATGATTTATCTTGTACCAATAATGGTACTTTGGCCAATATACATAGTGTGAGAGTCAATCTATCACAGTCAGAAGATTTATCCTGTAACAATAATGATACTGTGACCTATAGACATACTGTCAGAGTCAATATATCACAGTCAGATGATTTATCCAGTAACAATAAGGATACTGTGACCTATAGACATAGTGTCAGAGTCAATCTATCACAGTCAGATGATTTATCCTGTAACAAAAATGGTACTGTGGCCTATAGACTTGGTGTCAGAGTCAATCTATCACAGTCAGATGATTTATCTTGTACCAATAATGGTACTTTGGCCAATATACATAGTGTGAGAGTCAATCTATCACAGTCAGAAGATTTATCCTGTAACAATAATGATACTGTGACCTATAGACACTACAAAGTATTGTTTGTCTGAAAAGTACAATTTCTGTAGGAATTTGTCTCAATATTAGGCGACATTCTACAAATCTATCTTTTTGTCTCGATTTATCTCGACAGATTCTTGACATTGCAATAGTTGAGCATTTTTGTCTCGACAAATTCTTGACTGTCTCGACAAATTCTTGACATTCTCGACATATTCTTAACATTCTCGATTTTAGGTAAGTTTGTCTAAACAATTTCTCGACATTCTCAACATCCTTAATTTTAGGTCAGTCTGTCTCGACATTCTTAAAATTAGGTTAATATGTCTCGACAAAGATAGACACATTAATTTATTAGAAATAGAAATATTTTTTAGACAAACCCTGATACCGCCTTATTCATTTTAAATAGCATTTATTAAAATAATGAAGTATTGTTTGAATTTCTGTTTTGACAGGCATGCATTATACTGCAATGTATTTAAGCCTTACATCTAAAATTTTAAATACATGTACTATGTGTTTTTATCAAATTGCAATAAATACAAAATTATTTAATCGCTTAATAATTTTAATGCCCCATCTACAAAAGTAGGGGGCATATAGTGTTCGGATCTGTTTGCCCGTCCTAAATGTTGTGAGATTTGCCCGTCCTAAATGTTGTGAGATGGGTCATTATGTCTTTCGTCCATCATAATTCTTGATTATTATTATTATATAGTATTTAGAAAAAACCAACAAGGTCTGCATTGAAATTAGTATATGCTTTAAATATATAAAAGGATTATTAAGTCAAAAATTTATTTGATACAAGTGTCAGTATAAATAAATAAATAAAAGTGTACTGGATGTACACCCCCTTTTTCGCACAAATTCAAGTAAAACACTAAGCCATTTTCGAGCCTTTCTCCGCTTAGCGAAAACAATGTTTACCCCCGTCCCCACTAACTAAAATTATAGATCCGATTAAGTGCATCTTTTAACAGGCATCTAAGAAAATTTACATTCTAAAAAGATTAGGTATTGAATTTAAAAAAAAAACAAGTCAGATTTCTCAGAAAGAAGCAATTCTAGTCTTAATAAACCTTGCATAATATATAAAAATTTATTTGTGAAGTTCAATGCAATATACAATAGTTAAAATGTACTTACTGAGTCTGGGAGTATTGAAAGTGAAAATTTCTTGATGCTTGGTGTTGAATATTGTAACTATATTTTTCTGGTAACTGTGAAAATAGCCGAAGTTTCATGACTTAGAAGGTAAAAGTCGACAAAAAATATGTTATTTTTCATTTACCTCAATATTTGAGTCATTCTTTATCAACTTTTGCAGTCTAAATCTAAAAACTAAACAATCTTCCGTCTTCTTTCATGTAAACAAATAATTGGGTAGTTTTATTGAAGGGGAAAGAAACTTGTGTGACAAAAGCAAGGGGTACCTGATGGGGTACAAAAAATCTTGGCAGAATAAAACAAGAATATATACAATCTATACTTTAATAATTGTGAAATAGAAACTAAATCTGACAATTGTTAATTAAGATAACTTTCTTTTATCTGTTTTTTTGTATTCTTCATTTACATTATTATCATAGATCTGTATATTTAATATACAGATCTATGTTATTATTAAAGATCATTTTGATTCATAATTGACTTATAAAAAGGGTGAACCAACCAAATATCTATGTTATAATGATAATATAAATTAAATGATAAATTTTATCTCTGCTCTTCATCAAATTTAGTTAAACATATCCTGATTTTCCTTTAATTCATATCTTGCATTTGTATTAATACACCTATGCTAATTTGAAACAACAATTTACACCTGTATAATTATAAAGCAAGAAAATTTCATCCCTGCTGTGAGATTTCCTGATGAGATTTAGCTGTTAATTGTATTTTATTTTGACAATACCTGAACATGTTTTCCCCCCAGGTGGTCTGACCAAATTTCCC